>BLSH010266822.1:692632-715908 GCA_018402905.1 Glandirana rugosa | reverse complement strand
GTTGCTGTTCATAAAGATGGCCTAGGCTATACGAAGATTGCCAAGACTCTGAAACTGAGCTGCATCACGGTGGCCAAGACCATACAGCGGTTTAACAGGACAGGTTCCACTCAGAACAGGCCTCGCCATGGTCGAACAAAGATGTTGAGTGCACACGCTCAGCCTCATATTCAGAGGTTGTCTTTGGGAAATAGACACATGAGGTCAGCCTGTCAGTGCTCAGACCATACGCAGCACACTGCATCAAATTGGTCTGCATGGCTGTCGTCCCAGAAGGAAACCTCTTCTAAAGATGATGCACAAGAAAGCCCGCAAACAGTTTGCTGAAGACAATCAGACTAAGAACATTACTGGAACCATGTCCTGTGGTCCGATGAGATCTAGATAAACTTATTTGGTTCAGATGGTGTCAAGCGTGTGTGGGGGCAACCAGGTGAGGAGTACAAAGACAAGTGTGTCTTGCCTACGGTCAAGCATGGTGGTGGGAGTGTCATGGTCTGGGGCTGTATGAGTGCTGCCGGCACTGGGGAGCTACAGTTCATTGAGGGAACCATGAATGCTAGCATGTACTGTGATATACTGAAGCAGAGCATGAAACCCTATAGAGTATCTGTGAGGCATCCTCCAACGGAAGGTGGAGGAGTGCAAGGTCTGTAACATCCACCCACCAGCTCCGTGATGTCATCATGGAGGAGTGGAAGAGGACTCCAGTGGCAACCTGTGAAGCTCTGGTGAACTCCATGCCCAAGAGGGTTAAGGGAGTGTTGGAAAATAATGGTTGGCACCGGTGGGATCAGACTGCGGAAGAGGACGATGCAGAACGATAGCTCCCTGATGATGGACATATCACGCTCTGAAAATAGACTTCCTGGGTCAGATGGCCCAGGCCACAGGAGCCCTTGGATTACCTGGTATGAGGAGGAGATGGCCATCCTTGGTCCCGAAGCCACCTTGGATGACAAACGAGTGGTTATTCGAAGGGCTCATGAAAGAGAAACCCTGGAAGGCCTTAGAGGACAAACCCTTGGACCCCGCCTACCAAGGGTGACCTGTAAGGACTTTAAGACATTTTGTGAAGATGCAGGGGATGTGGAGGGATTCTTCCAAGATTTTGAACATTTATGGGCGGCACAGTGGTATAGTGGATAGCACTTTCGCCTAGCAGCAAAAGGGTTGCTGGTTCGAATCCCAACCACGACACTACCTGCCTGGTGTTTGCATGTTCTCCCTGTGCCTGCGTGGCTTTCCTCCGGGTACTCTGGTTTCCTCCCACATTCCAAAGACCTACTGGTAGGTTAATTAGATCCTGTCTAAATTGGCCCTAGTATGTGTATGTATGAATGTGAGTTAGGGATCTTCAATTGTAAGCTCCTTGAGGGCAGGGACTGATGTAAATATGCAATGTAGATGTAAAGCGCTGTGTAAATTGACGGCGCTATATAAGTACCTGAAATAATAATAAATAAATAAAATATTGACATTTTGGGCCTAATTTGGACATTTTCACTTAGGGGTGTACTCACTTTTGTTGACAGCGGTTTAGACATTAATGGCTGTGTGTTGAGTTATTTTGAGGGGCAGCAAATTTACACTGTTATACAAGCTGTACACTCACTACTTTACATTGTAGCAAAGTGTGATTTCTTCAGTGTTGTCACGTGAAAATATATAATAAAATATTTACAAAATGTGAGGGGTGTACTCACTTTTCTGAGAAACTGTACATCCTGTTGATGACATTATAACTTGTTTTGAACAAGAAGGGGATTACAATCAGTTCACAGGCTGATAGAATTTTTTTAAATCAAAGAACTAGGGAACATTAGCTACTATCTGGGAATCCAAATAGAGAGAGAAGAAGATGGAAGTTATCTTCTCAACCAATCTCAGAAAATCTCAGAAATCTTTGGAACAATTCCATGGGCAGGATGCAAAGGAAGTGAGAACTCCTATGGAACCAGGCTATCTAAAGAGCAATGAAGCAGAAAACTTGCTACCCAACAATGACACGTATCGCAAAGCAATCGGTAAGCTGCTATATGTTGCCACTGTGACAAGACCAGACAAAGCAGCAGCAGTGGGCAACCTATGCAAGAAAGTTTCAGCGCCCTGTCCGCGTGACTGGAACGCAGTGAAAAGAGTGATGCAGTACCTCAAAGGAACAATTCAGATGAAGTTACGGTTACCGGCAACATCGGATCCAAAATTGGTCGGATATGTGGATGCTGATTGGGCCGGGGACTGCACAGACCGCAAATCCACAAGTGGATTCATCTTCCAGTATGGGCAAGGAACTATAAGTTGGTCTAGTCGAAAGCAAGTAACCATCGCTCTATCTTAAAGTGAAGCAGAGTACATTGCAGCAGCATACACATGTCAAGAAGCAATATGGATTCGTCAACTTTTTGTGGACATTGGGATAGACATGTCGAAAACAATTCCCATTTTTGAACACAACCAGGGATGTATAAAACGTACATAATCAGAAAGGGTCAGTCCTAGGACCAAACACATCAACGTCAAGTATTACCTACTGAGAGACAATCAAGACTAAGGTGTTATTGAAATTCAATGCTGCCCATCAGAGGAGATGACTGGTGATGTACTCACCAAACCTTTGTTAAAGGAACACCATACTTATTTCCAGAAGAAGCTGAATATAATTTGACAAAGCACCAGTGGCGGTCCGTCCTTAAAGGCGCACAGGCGCTGTCCCCTCTCTCCAGCCACCCCCTCTATCCCATGGATAGATTCATGCATAGCATGAATCTATCCATGGCCGCCCACGACCACCCCCTATTCATGCGACTGGCCCCTTTGAGGCGCCGGCCGCATGAATTACCGCGGTGGAAGGGTTACTTTGAACCATCTCATTAGAGCCGTAGGCTTTAATAGGCTTCAATAAAGTGTGGCTTGTGGTGCACAGCGTGCTGCCACAAGCCCTTAGAAAGGCAAATGAACATATGCCTTTCTAACACTAAACCACTCTCCGCCAATCAGGATGCGCTGGTATGTTACCGGATCCTATTGGATGCCTTACTCATCAGGGGAAGAGGGGGATGCACGGCCAAAGCACAGCAGCTCCCCGCTCGCCGGACACTGCATGCTGCCTGCTCCTAGATGGGGTAAATGCGGGACTTTGATGTCAGGGGGTACTGTCAGCCCCGCGGTGGAAGGGGCTGTATACCCCTATCTATGGTGCTGTATATACCCTTATCTATGGTGCTGTATATACCTATCTGTGGTTCTGTATATACCTGTAGTGCAGTATATCCCTATCTGTGGTTCTTTATATATCCCTAACTGTGGTGCTGTATATACCCCTATCTGGCGATGCTGTATACCCTATTTGGTGATGCTGGGCTGTATACTCCTGACACAATGGGTGGAATCGATAAGGGGTGGGGTTTATGAGAAGTGGGAAGGGTCAAAAAGGAAGGGCGGGGACTGGTGCCCCCATCCTATAAAATTTCACCAGCCACCACTGCAAAGCACATGCTGTTGAGAAGGGGTGTTGGAAAAAGCAACAGCATGTAATGAACTGTGTTCTGTGATATATATATATATATATATATATATATATATATATATATATATACACGTTATACATGTCTATATCAGCAGGTGGCACTGCAGTATTATAGTGAATGTATTCTATGATAAAACAGGATGTATGGTCTATCTCTGTTATATGCACTTGTTTGTATCTAGTTCCTATTCATGTTCTGATACTCCTCCATGAAAGCAAAGTATTCTCTGCAACCAAGAAACTTCTAGTGAATATATCAATACTCTGCACAATAGACACCGCCTGTACAATTAGCATGCCTTGATTGAGAAGGATCCTAGTCCATCTTTTACATGAAGATCATATGCTTCTGCTAAGCAGAATGGAGACCTCTTGTTTTATGTGGCTAAATATAAAAGATCTGGATGCTTCCTATGGTGGATCTATCCTTGTTTATAGTTACAAATAGCTCAGATGGGAAGCACAGTGGTTTATTGGCTTGCACTGGTGGTTTGTAAAGTTGAGGTCTTGGGTTTGGTTTCTAGCAAGGGACACCATCTGTATGTTTAGTATGCTTTTTCTGTGTTTGAGTGGGTTTCCTCCCACAACCCAAAAAGATAATGGTAGGTCAACTGGGATCCAACTAAACTAAAGCTGGCCATACGCTAGTAGATTTTTTAACAAAAACTTATACAAAAATTCTCAGTACATTTGATGACTTGATGCATGTCTTTGTAATTACTTTAAAATGCACATTTGAATTTGGGAATGAATGTAAATTCCTAAAAAAAAACTACATACACACTTGGAAATTCTTTCCTCAGAGAAAAGCTATGGAGGAGCAATGCGCCTACTGTACAGTGAGTAATTTTGTCACTCCAGGACAAGAAGTGTGTTACTGGCGAGATCACCAGGTGAAAATGAAGAGATTAAAAAAGTCTGAAAAAAAATCAGTCACCACTCTGACAATCATATGTGTAAATTTTTGCTTGAGCTACTGGGGTCTATAAACATCAGCCTTTTCAACAGAAAGGAGAAAGAAATCAGAGAAAACATAAAAAGGACTTGAGAGCACCACCTGCTGTCTACAAATGGAATTTAAAAATATACAGTACTTATATGAATATAACATTTTGGAACCATATTGACAGAAGGAAATACATATAATAGAGTATATTCCCTTTACAGATAAACAGTATAATGAATGGAATGCAAACAAGCAATACCAGAGCAGAAGGGACAGATGCACATCCAGTATGTTTTCATCGGGTGATCATAGGAACTGATGTCACTTCAAAGAATGACTATTTACAAGAGGAGAGGTTACAGAAAATGATCTGTCTCAGTTCCTGTAAAAGGCTCAGCTTATGATTAGGATCTGCAGTGTAATACATGCAAGACCGTGCACGCATCATTACCAGCATGCCTCTAAATCTCTTTTACAATCCAGATTCTGGAACTGCACAGAGACCAAACATTTACATACAGATAAAGCTGGAGGCGTGCAGATTATTTCCGTCCATTCACCATATGGTTAAAGAAAGACTCTGCTGCTCTCTATGTAGGAACCAAATATATTGTTGCCCATAGAAATTGCCCAATGACTACATGGAAACTGGTGGGATCCATAAGGATCAATACACCAGCTCATGTTCATGTTATTGGATGCTACTGGCATCCCTTCAGATTACAAGGGGATATTTTATCCGGCACTCAGGGAAATGTGGAACAATTCAAAGAATGCAGGACCTGTGTGAGCTATTCTGAGCACGGGATAGGTAAAAAGAAACATATCAGGAAAAGACAGCTCTCCCCCAGTAATGTAACAGGTGCTTTCCGATTCCAATCTATGGTAAGATTCAATAAAAAATGTATATTTTAAAGTATAAATAATAATATTAATATTATAAATATATTATTTAAAGTATTCATATTATTTTTGATAATATAGTATATTTTTAATATAAATATATATTTAAAGTATTGGTAATAAATCTGTGTAATAATCAAACATTATCTAAATCCTCATACTTAAAACATGATATTCATATAACAATTCATAAGTCCTTCAAAAGTTCATACAAAGTGACAAGTGACTGATTGCAACAATTTCACAGTAAACGTTTCACCAAAATGTGAAAAAATGATTCCAAAAAAGTGCTTGTGCTCACCTCCACCAGTAACAATAAGCGTATATTAATTGGTTTGCGCAAAAGTTATAGCATCTACAAACTATGGGATATTTTTATGGAATTGTTTTTATTTATTTTACTAGTAATGGCAGCTATCAGTGACTTATAGGGGGACTGCAACATTGCGCCGGACACTAAGTGACACTTTTGACACTATTTTTGGGGACCAGTGACACTAATACAGTGATCAGTGCTAAAAAATATGCACTGTCACTGTACTAATGCCACTGGCAGGTAAGGGGTTAACATCAGGGGCAGTCAAAGGGTTAAATGTGTTGCCTGGGAGTGCTTGCTAACTGTGTGGGAGGAGCTTTGACTGGGGGAAGACAGAGATCCGTGTTCCTGCTTAGCAGAAACACAAGATCTCCATCTTCCCCTCTGACAGAATGGCGATCTGCCTTGTTTACATAGGCAGACCGCTGTTCTGCCTCTCTCAGGAATGACTGAACATTGGGTCCGCCGGACCCACTGATTGGCTCCCGCTGTTTCCCAGACCTGGAAAATAAGATCACGTACAGGTACAGTGTATTTACATGGGGTGGTCTGGAAGCGGTTAAAATCGTGTTGCACCAAACTGCATGGTACTGCATTTTGGTGGTCACTAACGCATCCATGATTGCTAAATGCGTGGGGTTGCTATTAAGAATTACTCCTGTGTAGAAGGCTTTGCGTTTCTGTGCAGAAACACGCCTAGTGTGAACAAACCCTAAATATTTTGCAGAGCTATTTGACCCCTGAGACTGCATGCACATTCGTTCTGTGCAAATTCCAGCAAAATCAAATGTTACTAGGCTGTTTTCCCTCCAGGTCGAATGTTTTTCTGTATAGGAATATTCAGATGTTCTATATAAGAATAGCATGAATCAGGAAAATACTGTATTGGAATCTATTTACTCGACGCAACCAAATCTTTTACATTTTACCAAAACATCTGGTATAATATTTGTTTACTCTAAAAATCAATTTAGTATATTTTTTTCTTGAAAATATGGATTTGATAAATAGCGGCCTCGATATTGCATGACTTAAACAAAATTACAATCACCACCATTTTATTATCCAGAAAATATATAATGTGGGGGATTTACAGTAATTTCTAGCAAAAATAAATGCAGATTTTAACGTGTGCAAAAAAAAATAAATAAAAGGTAAAAATTGCCCCCGTAGGCAAGTGGTTAATTTAATAGTAGAAAAAATAAGTTTGAACTGAAAATACACAATTTGTCTTCAAATGTATATATAAAAAATCATAATACAGGTAATATTTTAAAGGACATTTGTACAAAGGCTCCACTACAACAAATTCAGACAATTTCATGCGTTCCTCATGCACTCGACAATCGCATTTACTCCTGAGCGCCATGAAAAACACCTGAAGGAGGAAAGGGATATCAGAACGTCTACTGAAGGAAGAAACAAGCTACAACCGGAATCCCTGGAAGGCTGAATGAGTAATGCAAAGGACAAGTTGGAACATGTCATAGCTTGACGCAACCAATCAGCAACAAGCTTTCATTGTAGTAACTGTTGTAAACTGATAAAAATAAAATCTGATAGGTCACTGCACATTACACATAATTGATTTTCATTCCACGGTTTCGTGAAGTGAACCTAATGATTTCCTGAAAAATTTAGATAGGAACAGCATATTCTGTATTTCGGTCCTCAATTGATAAAGGTTTTATAGAAGCATGACAGTATCTTGGTTAGACGCTGATACTTTGCCCACCCTCCAACCCCAAGCAAGGAGGACTCTCACATCCACATTCCCACCTCATCTACCAAGGAGTCCTCCCTTAGTAAGCTCTGGCGTTTAGTGGTGTCAAAGCTTTTTGGGTTGATGACATCATTGGCCCACCTCGCAGCGATTGACTGCTCACGCCCAAGCATTGGCCATAGTAGAGCTGCCAATTTGGTCTGCACCAATGTTAGAAAATGGCCAGTACTGAGTTTTAAGATTTAACTCCTATTGACCTCAGTTGGGTTTAGATATGGCGCCAGATATGGTTTAGATATGGCACCAGAACTTCAGTCTTATTAAGCAAACTTTTCCCGAACCAAATCCAGGAAGGTTTGTCTAAAGGTGCCAAGTGTCTTGGATATGCCAGGACAGTCTCACATCTCTGTCCCAATGATGATGTGTCCCGGGATCATAGAATGTGTATTAACTTGAAAAAGGGTATTAGCTCAGGGGATTGTGGTTACAATGGAGCCGTTCCTGCATTATAAGTGGTGAGACCACCTAAAAAATGGGCCTGATCTGAGCAGGACAACCCAGGAAAGTTGGCCTGATCTGGGTATGGCCACCCATAAGGTGGGCGCATCAACTGTAGGCCATGGAAGAGGGTGACAGTGTGTCGTGGACTGAGCCAAAGAGGTTGCTAGGTATACATTGTCACGTGGAAGAAGTCAAATACCCCGCCATATCCAGAAGCTCCTCTTTTTGGAAGCAAAGCCTCCGACAGAGTGAGAATGTGGCAAGGAAGCACAGATTCTAACTGTCAGTTTTTACCAAATGGGCAAAGAGTTTTTTAGTGTCTTACTCTAGACCTGGGTGCCTCCACACCTTTTGACTGACACTTGTAAGTATAATAGTCTAGTTCATGTAAAGCAGCGGTCCTCAAACTGATTGTTGTAAATTGGCCCCTACAATAGAAGGCCTTGTGTGTAGGGTTTTCTCACTGCATGCTGGAGGGGAGGGTGCTGGGCACTGGAACACACATCACTCCAGCACCTGGTATTCTTTAATAGGCACTAATAGGTGAAGTGATCTTCTGCCCTATTTTGCCTTTATAGTCCCAGCCCTGATGTCACAAAAAAAGCCTGGACATGGGGCCTACAGAAAAGTAAGTGACTGCTGAACACCAATGCCAAAGAGAGATCTTTAATTACTCCCTCTTAACACCAATGCTGGGGGAGAGGCCTTTAATTACTGCCACTGGACACCAAAGCCACAAGTGGATTTTTGATTACTCCCACTAAACCCCAATGCTGAGAGGAGGTCTGTATTACTCCCACTGAACACCAATGTCAGAGGTCGGACTGTAAATACTCCCAGTGACACTAATGTCAGGGGGACAAGGTCTTTAATAACACTGCTAACAATGCTAAGGGAATTTTTTAAATTACTTCCACTGACACCAATGCCAGGGGTCCTTGATGACTCCACCGACACAAATGCAGAGAGGAGGTCTGTATTACTCCCACTGAGCATCAATGTCAGAGGGGGAACTTTAAATACTCCCAGTGACACTAATGCCAGGGGGACAAGGGCTTTAATAACACTGGTACTAATGTTAAGGGAATTCTTTAATTACTTCCACTGACATCAATGCCAGGGGTCCTTGATCACTCCACTGACACCAGAGAGGGTGTGTCTTTTACTACTCCCACTGACACCAATGTCAGGGGTGCTTTTGTTAATCCCCGTTACACCAAATCTAGAAGAGCTAATATTGTTTGCACGGACATCAATGCTTGGAAGGATTTTATTACTCCTACTGACTGAAAATGGGACACCATTCCTCCCATTGACTACTGACACGGCCAGGGCAGTGTATAAGGGGTTCCGCCAGTCCTCCTGTACGGGGCCCGGGCCAGGGAGAATCGAATGTGTGCAGGGGGGCTGTTCAGCACAGTGCTGCCAGCTTCCCTCCTCTCATTCCCACCAGCAGCTACAAGCACACAATAGGATCCTTCAGCCTGGACATGGCCGTTTATTACTCCCAATGACCACCAAATTGTGGGTCTCCAAGGGAATAGTCTATCTCTCCCAGGTATACTGTGATAACACTATAACAGCTTAAAGTGGAGGTAAACCCGAAAAAAATAGAGTATAGCATGCCATGTCATCTGTGCCCAGTCTTGCCACAAATAGTTAATCCAACTGTGAGTAATGAGCTTATCTTTTTTCAGGAAGAGTAAGTCCGACTAACAGGGAAATACACAGTCAATCCGCCCCTTGCTCTGTGAGTGACAAGCAATTTGCTTATCTCCTTCACACAGCAGAGAAAGTTTTACACGCCCCCCCCCCTCCTCAATGTCTCAGTATAGAGGTGGGTGGGGAGGCTTGTGACATCACAATTCCACCCACCAAACTCCAGCAAACACAGACACCCTCTGATTTCAGAGTTTTACAGAGCTGCTAGTACTTACAGGAAGGACATTTGAAAGGTAGGGATATATGCGGGAGGCTTGCATGTATATATACATTAATAATGTGTCATTCGTTTATACTGGGTGGGTGGTGGGTTTACATCCACTTTAAGACCGAATTTGAACTCCCAAACTAAATGTTTTTCCGCTACCTTTAGCTCCGCCATGCCCTAACCTCCCAGTTCAGCAATTACACCCCTGATCAACAAAATATCTACCCCCTCTAAATTATTCTAGGATCGGACTCAAGGGAACTCATTTCCATATTTTATAGTTGCCTGCTTACACCATTGGCTACAGCCCTAGCATATCAGCCTAAAGATCATTGAGAGACGAATATGGGGGAGATGGATGAGGCAGAATAGGAGGATCTACTTCATTCCTGTAAATTGGTCTCTCCTAAGTTATCAGACCACCTAACACACCTTTATATACTGCACAGATCTTACCCGTCCCCTCTCTGCATAGCCAGGTACCGCACAAACCAAAGCCCCTTGTGCCCCAGATGTAGGGCGAGTGCCGGCTTCTTTTACCACTTGATGTGGTCATGCCCAATTATACAAGGCTAGTGGTCCCAAGTTGTGAAGTTCCTACATGATCACATGGGCTCTCCACTCACACTATGCCCCAAACAGTGCTTACTGGGTTTACTCCCTCTGACCACCGAATTAAGGGCATTTTTGACTCTCATTGATCAAAGGGCATTTTTTTACTCCTATTGACCAAGGGTAATTTTTTTTCTCCCATTGGTCTTCAGTGTAGAGGTATTTCTTGCTCCCACTGACAACCAATGTAGAAGCCTTTTTTTATTTCAATTGACCACCGACAAAGGAACATTTTTTTTACTTACACTTAAGCCTCGTACACACGGTGCAATGGTCGTACGACCAGATGTCCAAAATCGTATGTTGGCTGTTGCGTCTCGCATACTGACATGCACTAAGTGATCGTACGACCAAGCCTAACGTGTTGACGTGCTACAAGCGTATAAAGAGGGAGTTCAGGTGAATGTGATTTGTGAATTAGGAATGTAGCTTTACACGAACGGACACTTCCGGGCATTCCTGACTTCTGAGCATGCGTGTTTTGCACAGTACAACTTGTTGGACCAACTTCTCTATACACACAATACAACGGTCGTACGACCGCTTGTTGTACAACAGAAGTTTTGTAGTCTGCTCATCCAACTTCTGTTGTACAACCGTCGCCTGTCGGCTGTTCTAATCACTCGTACTAACAGTCGGATGATCGTACAACAAGCTGTTGTACGACCGTTCTTGTACGACCGTCGCACCGTGTGTACGAGGCTTTAGGGTTGCCACCTCCTCTTTTTTAAACCCGAACACATATTAATTACACAGGTTCTGGGGCTGATTAATTTGGTAATTAAACTCACTTGGTGCTTCATTTGCATTATATTAGCCTCAGAACCTGTGTAATTCATATTTGGAGAGGTGAGTTGGCAACCCTCCTTACACTGACCACTGATGTAGGGGCATTTGTTCTCCTGCTGGCCACAGTCCAACCCCCTAACAGTCTGACAGGCACCAAACTAACCCTTTGTTTCAAGTTTGGCGACTCCTGGCATAAGACGTTAATTTTCTGTGTAGCGTGTATTCTTGAGTCGCTATGGTTAATTATGATCAGGCTGCCTACAAAGAGAATATTTCCCGGTTCTCTTGCTGCTTCTGAGGTCTTCTGAGATTCAGACACAGAAATTTGTGCAACCAGGGCTGGAAAGTAAGAAATAGTAAATATTACATGTCACATGACCTGTAGACCAGGTCTTGGTTTACAAGTTTGGCATTGAGACATGCTAATATGCAACCAGCAACATGCAGCGGAACTTCAAAAAGTTGGAATATTGTATTGTATGGGAGTTTTGAGGCACAACATATATTAAAATGTAACATTTCCTTTATTGAGTATGCTTTAATTAAAGTGGTAGTAAACCCTCCTATGATTTTCAGCCAAGGAAGCTGCCATCTTGGCCTCTGTTTAATCTACAACTGCCATGATGCTGCACATGTGATCAGCTATGACACCAGCCATTGGATGGTTTGACAGTTTGGTTTAAAGCACAACCAATGGGAGTGTTACATTTACGGCACATGCCGGAAATGTGACTGGTTTTTAAACTGTTAAATGGATGGGTTTACTACCGCTTTAAATGAGTACGCTATAACTCATATGTACCAAACAAAATAAAATAAAACAAATATACACCCTTTTACATTTTTCACTAATACAAGTTCAATGAGTGAATGACCAGTGTTAATTTCCTTGCCGAAAATATTTTCGGCAACGAACAGAAATGGAATAAAAATGTGAAGGAGGGACGTATACTAGCTAAGCATTTGCACAAGTACATATACTCGTGCAAATGCTCCGATATTGCGTTGCATTTTGAGCCCGAAATGAAGAAGAATCGCATGTGATTTGAACAAGAATCACACGCGATTTTCCACACCGCTCCAGTGTGAACTCAAGCTCAGGGGATCGGCTGGGGTAAAAGGAGGAGGAGGTCCTGACGTTATTCGGCTTAGTCGGCTAACCCCGCTCGGAAAAGTGTAATGCTTGGGGACGTTGGCACCGCGCCCCCTAATGTGCGGCGTATGGCTTGGAATCCGGAGTGTGCTGAGATCAATAGAGGAGATCATCCAGGTGGATGGAACTCAGTATGACAGACCTGTCCTGGCTAGGAGTGTGTGATAGAGAGCACACCCTGGGCACTGTAAAGAATCGCATGTGATTTGAACAGGAATGCGGTGTCATTCCTATCCGAATCACATGCGCTCCAGTGTGAACTCAGGCTCAGGGGCTTGGCTGGGGTAAAAGGAGGAGGAGACGGCCCTGACATCACTTGGCTACACCAAACTAACCCCACTCAGGAATGTGTAAACCCTGGGGACATCGGCACCATACCCACTAGTGGAAGCTGGCTTGGAGCTACAGGCCAAGGTGTGCGACGTATGGCTTGGGATCCAGAGTTTGCTGAGGAGGATGGATTAAAAAGAATGGAGACGATCATCCAGGTGGACAGAAATCAGTATAATAGACCCGACCTGGTTAAAAGCGTGTGATAGAGAGCACACCGGGAAGGAGGGAGCTCTGCTCAGAGCAGATCATCACAAACCAGAATCCTACAATTTGCAGATCATTCCCTGAGATTGGAGACAGGCACTTTGTACAAGTTTATAGGAGGCTGGGTTGGATTGTGGCTCTTGTAGAGTACAGTCGATAGATTATTGAAGTAGAAGAGTTAGTGCAGGCTGAGAGCGAGCTGTCATAGGACACACAGGATTCCAGGAATATATAATTTGGAAATTCTAGAGAAATGCTTATATAATGCATTACAATTTAACTAAACCCATTTGATTTTAGTCAACCAAAATGTAACAAAGATTTTAGTCGACTAAATTGTAGGAGATATTTGTCAACCGTACAGCAGATTTTAGTTGACTAAAATATGACTAAAACAATTCCGATGACTAAAATACGACTAAAACTAAAATGGTATTTTAGTCAAAAGACTATGACTAAAACGAAATTGAAATTTGATGTCAAAATGAACATTGAGAACGACATATCTCCATCAACGGTGTTATATGAAAGTGATGAAAGGCTCAACGCGTTTCCGGGACATAATCTGCTTCTCCAGGAGCCAGAAAAATAACGTTTTCTGAAATGATGTTCCCAAGCTCAGTAAAGAGGGGAGTCCGCCAAGCGTAAGCCCGGATGGGGGACCACATCCACAGGGACAGCCACTGCCCGAACACGTCGGTGTTCAAAATGGTTCAGTGTAGTGTATACACTATATTACCAAAAGAATTGGGATGCCTGCCTTTACACGCACATAAACTTTAATGGCATCCCAGTCTTAGTCAATAGGGTTCAATATTGAGTTGGCCCACTCTTTGCAGCTATAACAGCTTCAATTCTTCTGGGAAGGTTTAGGAGTGTGTCTATGGGAATGTTTGACCATTCTTCCAGAAGAGCATTTGTGAGGTCAGGCACCGATGTGGGTGAGAAGGCCTGGCTTGCAGTCTCCCCTCTAATTCATCCAAAAGATGTTCTATCGGGTCAACAGTTTTGTTTCTCCAAGGTACCCAGATGGTATTTTAATATTTCCTTATTTGCAGAGTCAGGTGACGTACAGTTGACAATTCTCAGTGGGAATGGACCCAAACTATGGGTTATAGGATCCAGATGGATCCCCAAAAAAATTCACCTTTCTGATGCACCAAAATTATCATAGAGCACAAAATTCTGGGTTGACACAATACTCCAACATCCACTGGATTTCAGATGTCCACTTGAGAAAACCTCCATCATAACCAGAGAGGGAGACCCTTTAAAATAGGGATGCGGCACTTCTAGCCAATGGCTTGTGATTTTTATAACATGCAGTGGAAGATGACAAACTTTTTTTCCAGAACAAATTTTGCAAAATATTTTAAAAGGCGGGGGGAGCAATGTAAATTACACCAATACAATGCAATTTTGTGCATTTTAAGGATTTGTAATCACTGTAAGCTTTACATACTTATAAGCACTAAATAATGGCATAACATTGAAAACACAAATCTCTCCTTCACAATACTGCACAACAATCACCCAACAATTTCATCATATCTGATCCAGACAATACTTACACAGATCTTGGCATTTTCTTTTCTAATCTGAGAAACGAGGAAAGAAAAGACTTTAGAATTCCAACAGGAACCAATTCCTTTTTCTTGGCCCCTCGG
Organism: Glandirana rugosa; assembly: GCA_018402905.1. Lineage (NCBI taxonomy): Eukaryota > Metazoa > Chordata > Amphibia > Anura > Ranidae > Glandirana > Glandirana rugosa. The sequence continues at coordinate 701,302 of BLSH010266822.1, read as the reverse complement.
CACTGATGAAAGGTATTGTAGAAGGGCCTGATTTCTGAGAAATGACGAGGATTTTACATGACAATCTGAGGAAGTCACATTTCAGCCAAAAGGGGCATTTTCTACGGGGGTTAACTGAAGGCCGTGATTTTTTTTTGTTTGGCAAAAAATACGAGAAGGTAAATAGGAAACACCAATATTATGGAGGAACTAATCCACTGACATAATATTGGCACGGCTTCCCCGAAGACATAATACAAACAATTCATGTAAATGCCATACCAGGTGTGGACGCCAACGGCACTGGGAATCTTAAGAACGTACAATTTCCTGTAGTTTGATAAACCGCGTCCCTAGGCAACCTTACATGTGAGTAAGTCCAGACCTTTGAGATGGGAACAATCAAATAATATAACAACAACCTGAACCCTACCAAAACAGGTCAGGCCAGGCCAAGAAGCTCACTGTGTTCTCGGAAGACTTGGGCTTTACGGCTTGTGCAAACATACTTGTAAAGTTATCTGTACAACCAATAGTGGGGAATTCTTTGTCATTTTAAAAGTATTAAGGTCATGTTACAATTCAAGCAGACCTGTCAGTCATGGAAGTTATAACAAAAAGGGTGGAACTGCTATCATAGCTGGCTATGAAGCTACGATAGAGAGGTGGGGCCCTACTGTAAGTATCCATTTTCTTCTGTCCATTTCAATCCCATTGAAAACACTCACAGTCTGAATTCTCAAACACCAGACATCTTTGTAGGATGATCTCTTCATCCTAGCCCACATACAGTTTATAAATTGTGAATCATATACTTTTTAAATAAATATAAAAACTAGAATTCATAGAGTATACATATATCACTCTCAGTTCATGTGATCCAAAAAATTATGAACTAAAATGTAAACAAACCAAATAATAATTATATATAATTATGTGCGAAAAGAACTATCAAAAAGATCAGTAAAGTCCATCCGACTTGAATCTTCCTTTCCTCCCCATGCAAGATCACCCATTGACTAATGTGCACCCTAAACACTCACCAGACCGCCAATGACAACTTCATTAAACGTGGTCAGTGCATGCGTGATTTTACTCCACGTAATCTCAGGGAAAAGACCAGCTCTAGTTGTTATAATATTCTCCTTCCATGCATCTCACATATGTATCAAGTTGGCCCAAAAAAAAGAAAGTTTATTTAAAAATAAGGGACATAAAACCAAGAAATAGATGGCCTTTTACATTACTTGGTGCCCTATCAGCACTAATACACCCCACACACAAAGATTAGGAACTCGCACCGTCCCTCTGCCACATCCAGGAGCCGGTGTGCGTTCCAATCGCCGTAAGCTACGTGACCGGAAGTTAGGGAGCGAAAGCTCCACCTCTACGCATTTCATCACAATGACGTCATCAGGAAATAAATAAGAGTAGTAAGAGTCTTGGGATAGGTTGAGGCAGGCAGCAGGCAAAAGAGTAGCCAATGTCTAGGCAGAGGTTGGGGCAAGCTGCAGGCAAGAGGATAACAAGAATGGACAAAGATAATAAGGACAGGAGATACAACCAGAGCCAGGCAATCTGGGTTGGCAATAAGCAAGGCAGAGCAACAGTAATCTCACAAGCTAGGTAATTGGCAGGAGGATACAGCACTGGCCACCATAAGGTAAGGTGTTTAAACACCCTCGAAACCTTCCATCTAATTGAAATTTACATTGATCAGTGACCACCAATATAACTGGGGTATATATACAGGTACATAAATTTGCATTTCCGGGTGGGGGGGGAGTATGCACGCCTGTCCGCCCTCCCAGCTGTGCTGTAACTGGCTTCAGCACATGGCAATCACTGGTTCCTGGCCAATGATCTATGGTCGTGACCTGCCGATCGGTGGAGCGAGTGACAAGAGAGAGCTTTGTGTATGTAAACAACACATAGCTCTCTTCTGACAGAGGCGATGTGCCAGTTTTTGTTTCCCTGCAGGGAATAAAAACTGGCACATCCCTTAATAAAAGCACCACACAGTAAACACTTTACACATAGGCACACATTTAACCCTTTGATTGCCCCAGATGTTATCCCCTTCCCAGCCAGTGTCAGTGTATATTATTAGCACTGATCACTGTATTAGTGTTACTGGAGATGTCAGTGGCAGTTAGCCAGTTCCCACAAAGTGTCAGTTAGTGTCAGATTGCCACGTGTACTATAACAGTCCAGTTATAAGTCGCTGATCAGCGCCATTACTAGTATAAAAAAAAAATTCCAGTACTATCACAGTCCCGCTATAAGTCGCTGATCACCTCCAGTACTAATATAAGTTGCTGATCACTGCCATTACTAGTATAAAAAAAATCCAGTACTATCACAGTCCCGCTATAAAGCCTAGTACACACGATGCAAGGGTTGTATGACCAGACGTCCAAAATCGTATGTTGGCTGTTGTGTCTCGCATATTGACGTGCACTAAGTGATCGTACAACCAAGTCTAACGTGGTGACGTGTTACGATCGTATAAAGAGGACGTTCAGATGAATATGATTTGTGAATTAAAAACGTAGATTTACACGATCGGACACTTCCAAGCGTTCCTGACTTCTGAGCATACGTGTTTTGCACGTACAACTTGTTAGACCAACTTCTCTGTACACATGATACAACAGTCGTACGACCACTTGTTGTACAACCAAAGATTTCTAGTCTGCTCATCCAACAGCTGTTGTATGACCGTCGCACGTCGGCTGTTCTACTAGCGCGTACTAACGGTCGGATGATCGTACAACAATCGGTTGTAGGACTGTTTTCATACGACCGTCGCACCGTGTGTACGAGGCTTAAGTCGCTGATCATCGACATTGCTAGTATAAAAATAAATAAATAAAAATTCCAGTACTATCACAGTCCCGCTAAAAGTTATTGATCAATGCCATTACTAGTGTAGCCAATGGCCCCCTCAGGGGTGGCTGGTTAGTGTGGTTCACCTGCTCACAACTGCCCTCAATCACACTTCTACTGGCATTAGGGTTGCCACATCATCCCGTTAATCCAGGACATATATCAATTGCCCAGGTTCTGTGGCTGATTAACCATTTCCCGGCCGGCCTATTAACAAATGACAGCGGGGCGGGTGGTTCATTATCCTGATCGGACGTCTATTGACGTCCTCAGGATAATCCGCGATCGCTGGTGCCGTGGGTCAGTCTGAAGCCTTCCATGGAAGCCTTTTACCATGTGATCACAGTGTAAATAGGAAGAACCGTTTATCGGCTTTTCCTCTGCTCAGGTCTGTAGACCTGAACAGCGGAGAGCCGATCGGCTGCTCGCCTGACAGGGGGCTGCGCTGAACGTTTATCAGTGCAGCCCCCCTCAGGATCACCCCACTGGACCACCAGGGAGCCCCCCCCCAGACACCGCGAGGGGGCCACCCAGGAGGGCACATGGAGGCCGCCCAGGACCACCAGGGAGCCCCCACTAGAACAGTGCTGTATGCACCAGTGCCACCTATCAGTGAGCACCTGTGCCACCTATCAGTGCCCAGTGCCACCTATGACTGTCCATCAGTGCTGCGTATCAGTGCCCATCAGTGTTGCTTATCAGTGCCGCATATGTGCCCCATCATCAGTGCAACCTCATCAGTGCCAATCTGTACTGCCTCCTCAGTGCCTGTCAATCTAGCCTCATCAGTGCCCATCAGTGTAGCCACATCCGTGCCCGTCAGTGTAGGAGAAAATGTACTTTATACAAAGTTTTGAGACAGAAACTAAGAAAAATTTTTTATTTTTTTCAAAAAAATTTTTTTTATTAATAGCGCAAAAAAAGAAAAACCGCAGGGGTAATCGAATACCACCAAAAGAAAGCTCTATTTGTGGGAACAAAATGATAAAAAGTTTGTTTGTGTACAACGTCGCACGGCCGCGCAATTCTCATTCAAATCACAACAGCACTGAAAGCTGAAAATTGGTCTGGGAGGGAAGTGTTCTAAGTGCCCGGTATTGAAGTGGTTAAGGTGGTAATTAAACTCACTTGGTGCCTTATTAAATTAAATTAGCCTCATAACCTGTCCAATTCATATGTATCCTAGATTAAAGGGATGACGTGGCAACCCTAACTGGCATCCAGAATCAGAAAACAGGCTTATTCTTTGTTTTTGTTGTTTTTATTTGGGGATTGAACTTGGATGGGGATTGGGGTAGTTATGAGATGCCCAAGGATGAACTATTCTGTACAGGAGACCACTATATACATTCTCCAGTATATACACTCCTCTCCAGCACACTTCTTGCTTTTTCACAACTCCTGATTCCTCTCTCCTGCACGACTCTTACTTTGCACTGGTCAGACCTGGAAGGAAATTTACCAGGCCTCCAAACAGTCTTATTCGGCCTAGCTAGCACATGTGAGACCTGATGTAGATTTACCAGGCCTCCGGACCGCCCATGCAGGCATGGGGTTGAGGTTCCCCTTGTGTAGAAAGTTAGTTTGTTGGTGCTAGCTAGCCATGATGGACTATAACTCCCAGCCCATCTGCACACTGTCCATGACACCAGGTCCCAGACTCCTCCTGCACCTCTTCCAGACTGTCTTCCTCCCAATCTGCTTGTGCATCTCCACTTCACTGGGTGGTGTCACTCACTGACACCTGTTACTTGTAGTTCCTCCCGAAGATCTCTCTGATAGTGTTCTCTCCTGCTGTCCTCTTCTGCTCACCCTTGTGCCTCTCCACCAGGATCTCGCTCTCTCTCTCCTCCTGGCCGCACTGGAGCTCTCCCAGGCCAAGGTCACCCCCCCAGACTAGGGGCTCCCTCCAGGCCCTGACAGCCTCCACACTATTCCATCTCCGTCACTTCCACCTGAACTCTCCTCCAGATTGGGGATTGGTCAGGGCTCCTTAGCATACATCAGAAAGCCTCACCTCCTCTTCCCATCCTCTTTTCCAGAACTTTCTGAAGAAGAGGGGAGGGGTAACCAAGGGGTGTTGCTTCCTGCAGTCTCCAGTCCTCCCTCGGCCACTCCCCTGCCCAGAATCAAAACAATCACAGGCCTGACTAAATTTACCTATTCTAACACCAAAAATCCTCCACTAGCGCCTACCAAATGTAGAGGGTGCTACACTAGCATAATATATATTTATATATATATATATATATATATATATAAAATATATAACTAATAATAAAAATTCCAGTACAATCACAGTCCTGCTATAAGTCGCTGATCACTGCCATTACTATTATAAAAAAATAAATAAATACAAATGCCAGTATCTACAATATGTCATAGTTTGTAGATGCTATAACTTTCACACAAACCAATCAATATACACTTATTTGGATTTTTTTACAAAGACATGTAGCAGAATATATTTTGGCCTAAATGTATGAAGACATTTCATTTTTTTAAATTGTAAAAATTAAATTTTTTTTTTTTTTTTTTTTAAATGTAATGCCATTTATAGCACAAAAAAAAATTCCAGTGGTGATCACATACCACCAAAAGAAAGCTATATTTGTGGGGGAAAAATATATAATTTTGCATGCAACAGCGTTGCACGACTGCACAATTACCAGTTATAGTAGCACAGTGCTAAATAGGAAATAATGGCCTGGTCAGGAAGGGGGTAAAATCTTCCGGAGCTGAAGTGGTTAATATAAAGGCGTTAAGTAGAGCTTAAAGATTGCAGACTCTCAAGATTTGTGTTGGTGCTTTTATTGACCTACTGCACTAATGATATTTTGTTCCAAAAATGGCCTGATTTTCTTCTTTGAGCTTCACAAAGTCACAAGTATTGAGAGACAGGCATCCTATGTGCGAAGTACGAGAGCAGCTCCTTAGTAATAGTACTGTATTTAAATTTGTCCTAGACTAAAGTAATTAAATATTCAGTTCAAAGCTGAACCCTGCATCCCAAAGCTAACTCCTACATGTATTCTGGGTCTTATGCCAGAAGAAGGTTAAGGACTTCTGGGATAGACACAATATGGATTCATTAAATCCTGACTGCAGTACACCAGCCTGGATTCATCATTAGACGAGCAAAGAGGATTCTATTCTGCATACTGAGTCAAAACAACGTCCCGGAGGTTATGGAAATCAGTGCAAATGGAGCGCAAACATATAAAAGGGTTAAATATTTAGTTCAGGGTTGCACTGGCTATGACGTGGTTGGGCTATATAGTTAAAAACATCAAACAGAGAACATTGGGATACTGCAGATCCACACTGGATTTGTAAACCTGCTTAAACCCCCCCACTAAATGATCCAAAAAACCTATATCCACAATCGGGCATCACACAGGCGCCGTATTATAGAGACTGCTGCACATTACAAGCGACTGCCCCAATATAAAGACACTGCTTAGACCTCATGCACATGGCTATGTAGAATTCAACAATGTGCAGGCAGCGCCACTATATTACCAAAAGTATTGGGACGCCTGCTTTTCAGGCACGTGAAATTTAATGGCATCCCAATCTTGGTCCGTAGGGTTCAATATTGAGTTGGTCCACCCTTTGCAGCTTTATCATCTTCAGTTCTTCTGGAAAGGCTGTCCACAAGGTTTAGGAGTGTGTCTATGGGAATGTTTGACCATTCTTCCAACCCTACACCATAACCCCCCCCCCCCTCCATTAAATGATTCGGACCAGTGCATAAAGCAAGGTCCACAAAGACATAGATGAGTGAGTTTGGGGTGGAGGAACTTGACTGGCCTGCGCAGAGTCCTGACCTCAACCCAATAGAATACCTTTGGGATGAATTGGAGCAAAAACTGGAAGCCAGGTTTTTTCATCCAACATCAGGGCCTGACCTAACAAATGCGCTTCTGAAGAATGGTCAAATATTCCCATAGACACACTCCTAAACCTTGTGAATAGCCTTCCCAGGAGTGTGTCTATGGGAATGTTTGATCATTCTTCCAGAAGCGCATTTGTTAGGTCAGGCCCTGATGTTGGATGAGAAGAAAAACAGTCCTGCATCTTTGCAGCAGTGTGGGAGCGGTGTATTCACCGCTCCTATACCGCCCCTACCCACTGAAAACAATGGGGCAGGGCTCCCGAAGCGCTGAACACTGCTTCGAGAGCGCCGCTAACCGGTACTTTTAACCCTGTTTAACCCCTTGTGGGGGGGTTAAAAGCGTACCGCCGCCACCCAAATAGCTGCGCCATAGCGCTGCTATAACAAACGGTAAATCGCTGCTATAACAAGCGGTAAAGCGCCGCAAACTAGCGGTGTTTTACCGCTAGCGCTTGGGTGGCCCTGGTGTGAAAGGGGTCTAAGGAAGTGCTTTGCAGGGAAACAAATCCAGTACATCCCTGCTGACAGGACAGAGCTCTGCCTTGTATACAGGGAGACCACTCAAGGTGCAGTTTTCATATGGTATCTGACCGCAGCGTGCGTCCAGTAATGTGTTCCTTCCTGGAAATGACCTAGGGAGCCATTGAGTGAGCGAAGTTGTAAAAAATGTGTTAGCCGCATATTTGCGTTCTTGCCTCTTACCGCCAATGACAGGATCGTTAATTCATAGTTACATAGTTTGTGAGGTTGAAAAAAGACACAAGGCCATCAAGTCCAACCTATGTGTATACTTTTATGTCAATATTACAGTGTATATCCCTGAATGTTGTAGTTCCTTAGGTGCCCATCTAATAGTTTTTTGAAATTATCAATGCTCCCAGCCGAAAGCACTGCTTGTGGAAGAGAATTTCACATCCTCACTGCTCTTACCATAAAGAACCCTCTATGCAGTTTAAGGTTAAACCGCCTTTCTGCTAGTTTTAATGAATGTGTCTTTGTGTACTCCCTTGCACTGAATAGTTTTGTCCCTATTGTGGGGTCACCAGCACAGTATTTGTACATTGAAATCATATCTCCTCTCAAGCGTCTCTTCTCCAGAGAGAATAAGTTCAGTGCTTGTAATCATAGGCCCATCAGAACCATAGTAGTCCTGTTTCATAAAATAATATTTCTAAAGCAATAAAGGAAAAAAAATGAATGCACTAAACAAATACATAAATCGTTTATCCATCCAATTTCCCCTTGATATCTATCAAACAATTATCCAATAAATCTAGTTTGCTCAGCAGGCAATCAGCCAAAGATTGGTTTCTGACAGTCGTACACCTGCTCCTTCTGATTCTCATTAATATAAAGTAATGGTTCTATTCATTGTCAAATAAAGAATGGAAAGATAGAAATGATAAAAAGGTTTACACAGACCTCTGTCAGTGGCGACTGCTCCATTCACTGCTGGCACCTGATAGCATAGAGAGTCTTACAATAGTAGCAACACTTTTTGTTTTAATTTTGGATAGAGTAAAGGAGAGCTTTAACCCTTGTCAGTTTTTTTCCCATCTGTGTCCCCATTGGGGACATTTCCCTTCACTTCCTGCCCCATTGTCACAACAGGAAATTAGAGAATGTCCCTCTAAACTGGAATCCCAGAACTAGTGTCCCCATTGGAAGATTTGTCCGCTATTTCTGTTCTGGTGACAACCCAAAATTTGGGATCTTCTTTCATGGTCAATAGACCAAATTGGGAGGGTGAATCTCTCTAACGGGGGCACAGACAGCAATAACAAACCTGTTCTAATCCCTCTCTAATCTATCCAAAACTTAAAAAAAAGTTTTTCCTTCTTTAACCACTTGACCGCCGGAAGATTTACCCCCCCCCTTCCTGACCAGGCCATTTTTTGTGATAC
>BLSH010266822.1:673456-689938 GCA_018402905.1 Glandirana rugosa | reverse complement strand
GTGAAGAAACGGCCTCCGTGCCGTTTCTCCACTGACCCTGTGCCATGACTGGCGGCTCCTGTGCGCATGCGGGAGAGTGATTTCACGTGACTCCAGCCAGTCACAGCGCCGGAGTCGCGGCCCCGGAAGGAAGAGGGGCAGAAGATGGACGCGGCCTGGAACGGGGACATCGCTGGATGCCACAGGCTTCATTTGCGTGTAAGTGCCACATAATGGGCTACTATGCAGTGCATAGTAGCCCATTGTGCTTCTAGTTTACAGGGGAATATAGAGGAAGTAAACCCAATCTGGGTTTACTTCCTCTTTAATCCTAGCATACAAAGCATCTGAGGAGGGAGGGGAGCGCTGTTTCCAGTTAAGGGCAATAAGACAGCATGCAGCCGTAAGAATATGGCAGAGTAGCTTCTTACTGGGTTTAGCAATTTTCAGTGGGGAAAGGCCCAATAATAAGAGTTTAGGTGTCATAGGAATGGATCTAGAAAATATCTCAAAAAGGTGACCCAACAACTGTTGAGTTGAGTGCTAAAAGGGGGTAATCAATGAGCAGCTCCAATATATATGGAGAAGGATACCTTTATCCCTGTGGCAGTGCCAACAACGATCAGAACTAGCAGGATATATGGCGTGGGGGACATCTGGTGTCAGGTACCAATAGTAGAGTATGTTATATGTGTTTTCCTTATACAGAGTACAGAGGGAACTTTTAGCTGCTAGAGACTGGATTATCTGCCACGCCTATCGGAGCATGTAAGAGTGTTTTACCTTGGGCTTGAATGGAATAGCCATTCAATATCTGGTAAATGTCGGAGATCAGTCCCTTCTGTGCAGAGCCTTCCAAATCTTCAAAAGAAGATGGAGAGGAGAATTGCAAATTTGGGGTCATAGTTTGGGCATAATGGTGGATCTGCAGATATCCATAAAACACCTGGCGGGGCAAATCGAATTTATCCTGAAGTTCAGCAAATGGCAATAATTTGCGAGACCTAGGGTCTACCAAATGGCCAAAATGAAATTGATGCCCAAGGAGAGGACATCCAGTAAGTGAAGCTGCTAGGCACTTCGGTATTGTAGAGAAAGGAGGTCAGCAATGATTTTTCAGATTTAAGAGCATATTGGCAAGCTGGCCCCCAACAATCGACTAGGAGTCACCTCCGAATTCACATTCCAAAGTAGACTATTAGGATGTACAGGTGCTAGCCATAGTTTTTCGATTTCTGTCCATTTGTTATAGGAACTCTGAGTAAACCAAGAAGCTACCACGCGTAATTGGGCTGCTTGGTAATATTTTAGAAGGTTGGGGAACGCTAGACCACCATCAGAGCACGATGCCATAAGTACCGAGCGGGGTACCCTGTGTCTTTTGTAGCTCCAAACATATTGTAGTGGATCTGCTTGTAGTTTTTTCAGATGTGCATAAGGAACAGGAATAGGTAGTATTTGGAACAAATACAAAAGCTTGGGAAGAATGGACATCTTAGCGATACGCCCCAAAAGGGAAATACTGTATGATGTTTCTTCTATTGTTGCACCGTTGACCTAATTAGCCGATAAAGAGGGGGAAGTTTGCCTGATACATTGTAGTGAAAGTTGGGGTGATTATAGACCCCCAAATATTTCAAGGCAGTGGATTTTCAAGCGTAGGGGAAACAAGTCGTTAGGTGTTTAACTTCATCCTCAGGGCCGTGTTAACTGGGAGGGCCTCCGACTTAGACATGTTTATTTTATATCCTGCTCCGTAACAATCAAGTTCAGCATTTAAATTCTGTAGGGAGATCCTAGGTTGGGTCAAAGTGAGGATAATATTGTCCGTAAACAGTGACATTTCCAATACCCTCCCTCTAATATGTCCCGAATGTCCGAACTTCTATGGATAGATGCAGCCAAGGTTTCGACACATAATGCAAATAATCATTTAACTTTATCTCAATACCCCTATCTGATAGCCAGCAGGTCACAGGTCCTCTTTATGGAGACATCAGATCTGGTTATATGAATAATTATATGACTCTCAGCAGCGATGGCCTCCCTCGCACATAATGCCATTGTTGTGACCCCGGGAGACAATGGCGCTCAGACACTGTGGCTGAGAATGTTCTGCGTCCTCGGTCACCGTATTCCACAACAGAGTAAGTTTTGTTACAACTTCTGTGGAGTGTGCAGCCCACCCGCGGAGCCCGCACGCACCCGCTAAGACCATTCCATATCAGTGGCCATCTGTTGCGCTGATCCAGGTCAGAAAAGACAAGCTTTTGTTCTGGAGCCATTAAGCGCTTCCTGGTATTATCAACCCAGCGTCCGGCCAAGTGCACTCCAGTTATAATCCCCTTCCTCCAGCGGGGATGGATAAGGGGGGGGGGAAGCAAGAATGGGATGTTTTCAAATCTGAGTTCCAGGTTACAGAAGAGATAAACAAGACCAGCTGAAGCCCCCTGCAATCTCCGCATTGTACCCTGTCCACAGGACGCCACCAAAACAAGCTTACAGGGGAACTCTAGGAACAAAAACTTTCATTTATAAAAAAAATATTCCTCAATCGCCATAGAAGAGAAAAATCTACTTTGTGTGCGCTAAATGCCTTTGCAAACCCAGATATTACTTTGGGAAGTAGCTGTGACATCATTGCTGTGCAGGGAGCAGCGGTGTGGGTGGGGCCCAGCAGGACCACTCACTGCACAAAACTACAGGAGTGGGGTGGATACAAGACCAGTCACCCTGCACAAGGGGATAGAGCAGCAGTGACTGGTCTTTATTACAGGTAATGCAAAATATGTGTGGACATGTGTGTTTTCATGCGCAATTACACCCAACATGCCAAGTGGGGGAGGAGCTTTAAAATGTTTTCTTTTGTTCCAATAAACTTCATCTTTTGTACAGTTCCTCAGTTGCTTCCTGGTTTCTGTCCCAGGCCACAATGATGTCATACAGTCTTCATGGGAGGATGGGCGTTCTCAGCAAAGCACACCCTCCTGAATGCATGCCTGAGCTAAGGGCAGATGGATTCCAGGAAGTAAATGCTACATGAATCATTTGCCCTTACTCAGCTAAGCACACCCTCCTGCCTGCATGCCTGAGCTAAGGGCAGGTGGATTCCAGGAAGTAAATGCTACATGAATCATTTGCCCTTATTCAGCTAAGCACACCCTCCTGTCTGCATGCCTGAGCTAAGGGCAGGTGGATTCCAGGAAGTAAATGCTACATGAATCATTTGCCCTTACTCAGCTAAGCACACTCTCCTGTCTGCATGCCTGAGCTAAGGGCAGATGGATTCCAGGAAGTAAATGCTGCATGCATCATTTGCCCTAGAGAATAAAATGGCCATTGTTGCAGTTTTTTTATGTCACACAGTTTTGCGCAGCGGTTTTGCAAAGGCAATTTTTGGGAAAAATACACTTTAATTAATAAAAAAAAAAAAAATATATATATATATATATATATATATATATATATATATATATATATATTTACTCCAATTATTGGTATTATGTGAAAGATGATGTTATGCCAAGTAAATAGATATCCAACATGTCATGCTTTAAAATTGCACACACTAATGTTATTTAAAAATCTCCCTAGGCGACGCTTCACACGTCTTTACAGGTTACCTGTTTAGAGTTACAAAGGAGGTCTAGAATTATTGCTCTTGCTCTAACGTTCACGGCGATACCTCACATATGGCTCGATTATCGTTTACGCATGTGTGCGCGTCTTACATGTGAGTTTGCTTCTGTGTGCGACCACAGGGGGGGATGGGGGCGCTTTAATTTTTTTTTTTTTTGTATTATTATTTATTTTGCTTTTTATTTTTACACTGTCCCTTTATTTTTTTATCACGTTATTCCTATTACAAGTAATGTAAACATCCCTTATTATAGAAACAAGATCACAGGTCCTCTTTATGGAAAGAGCTGAGGGCAAAAAGACCCCAAATCTCTTCTTTACCTTTAAAAGCAAAAGATCAAAAAAAACAACAAAAAACATTTTTGATCATTCGCTTTAAAAAAAAAAAAAACATTTCTTCCAGCCTGGACTAGAAGTAACGTCATGACCTCGCTCCAGTCCTCCAAGACCATAGAGTTGATCACCTATAGGAGCAGCCGGCCGCACTGTCGGATCGTTTTTCGGCTGAACCCGGAATCCGTTCCAGAGGCTCACGAGCCACTCAGACCAGTTTCATGAGCAAGCCGGCCACGGCAGAAAAAACAGTACTGGGGTTATGACTTATGTCTTCAGCCATAATCCCTGTAAACCACTTGCAAGCCGCAACGTATATAAAAGTATTGCGGTCAGCAAGTGGTTAAAGTAACTTTAATGTTTTTTAAAGATGTTTTTTCCTTTTTTTATAACTTAAAGATGAACTTCAGCTTTTAAAAAAAATAAATAAATAAAAATCAGCAACTACAAATTCTATAGCTGCAAACTTTTAAAAATCAGGTACTTACCGATCCCTGAAGTCCAGCGTTGTCTTCCCACAGCCCGTTCCTCCCACCACTGGGGGCCCCCAGTGTTGCCATTTTGGATTTGGGGGCAGCTGTGACTTTGTGAGGAATCACAGCTGGCTTCCCACTGCGCATGCCTGAGACCATGGGGTCCTGTACGGCTGGTCCTGCGACCTCCTGGGACGTGTGACATGTCCCAGGAAGCTGCGGGTGGCCCAAACAGATGTCATTCTCCCCTAGGTGAGAATTGAAAAAAGTGGGAGTGGGTACCTGTCAAAAAAGGTGCCCGAAAAAAAAAAAAATATATATATATATATTGTATATGTGTGTGTGTGTGTGTGTGTGTATATATATATATATATATAATATAGATATAGAACTGTGCAAAAGTTTTAAGCAGGTGTGAAGAAATGCTGTAAAGCAGGGGTGCCCAACCGCTGCCCCGTGGGCCACATGCGAGCCCGCCATCCCCGAGAATGGAACTAGAGGACACAGAGACGATGCTTCCTGTATAGTGCCAGCACCTGTTACAGGCGGAGTGACACCAAATGTACTCCTGTGACTGGAGAGATACAGAAAACATTGGCTCTGCTCTCTACTGCAGCCCCATGCTTCCTCCTGTCACACTGATGCTCAGGGATGGTGGGTAGGGGACCCGTGATCTGGGACAGCAGCCAGCAGTACCTGTCAGCAGTACCCACCAGCAGTACCCATCAGCAGTACCAGCCAGCAGTAACCATCAACAGTGGTCTTCATGCGGAACGAGCCAGCAGTACCAGCCGGCAGTACCCACCAGCAGTACTAGGTGGCAATACCCACGAACAGTACGGGTCAGTACTACCAGCCAGCAGTAATAGTCAGCAGTAGCCGCCAGCAGTACCTGAAGTGAAGATTGAGGTCAGTTGAGGTGCAGGTAAACCACAGTGCATCAGTGTGAAAGCAGCCTTAGGCCCCTTTCACACGATCGGCAGTGTTAATTTAGTCGACTAAAACCGACTAAAACATTTTAGTCGACTAAAATACGACTAAAACAATTGAGATGACTAAAATATGACTGAAACTAAAATGCCATTTTAGACAAGACTATCAATGCCATAAATAATAACATATTTTTTATTTTTTATATTTTTTGGTGACATCAGTGGACCATTCCTGCATAAGCCGATGTGTGACAGCGTGACACCACAGGAGACATTTTGGGGACAGAGACAGAGCGTTGTCACCATATAACATGAAGTGCCTGAACAAAGATCTAATGGTAGGATCAATAGGTAATTTTTTTAACCACTTAAAGAGGAAGTAAACACAGATGGGGTTTACTTCCTCTACATGCCCCTGTAATGTAGAAGCATAATGGGCTACTATGCATCGCATAGTAGCCCATTATGTGCCACTTACCTGCAAACGAAGCCTGCAACGTCCAGCGCTGTCCCCTGTGCTGGCCGCGTCCATCTTCAGCCCCTCTTCCTTCCGGGGCTGCGGCTCCGGCGCTGTGACTGGCCGGAGTTGCGTGACATCACTCCTGCGCATGCGTGTGGAAACCGCCAGTCACGGCACAATCGCAGTGGAGGAACGGCACGGAGGCTGTTTCTTCACTGCACATGTGCCAACATGACGTCGGCACAGCAAATACACTGCATATCTCCTGAACCGTGCAGGTTTGGGAGATATGCAGGGCACCTGCAGGTAAGCCTTATCATAGGCTTACCTTTAGGTTAAAGTGGTTGTTGTCACGAGTTGACAACCACTTTAAGTACCGCCCTATAGCAGTTCTACTGCTACAGGGTGGCACCTGTGTGCTGGATCACATATATATATATATAATGTGTGTGTGTGATCTGGCTTTTACGGGTAGGGGGCGCACGTATGTCCGCCAGCACCTGCCCATGATCCAGCAGAGAGGCAAAACTGCGGTCTGTCTATGTAAACAAGGCAGATTGCCATTCTGTCAGTAAGGAAGGCATATCTTGTGTTCCGGCAAATACAGAATATGGATCCATGCCCCTAGTAAAAGCACCTCCTACACTGTAGAAAAACTCGTACATATTTAACCCTTTGATCGCCTCCATGTTAACCCCTTCCCAGCCAGTGTCATTAGTACAGTGACAGTGCATATTTTTTAGCACTGATCACTGTATTAGTGTCACTGGTTCCCAAAAAAAGTGTCAAAAGTGTCAGTTAGGGTCAGAATGTCCACCACAATATATAAAGTCACTGATTGTCCCCATTACTAATAAAAAAAAAAAAATATCTCATAGTTTGTGGACGCTATAACTTTTGCGTTAACCAATCAATATATGCTTATTGGGATTATTTTTTACCAAAAACATGTCGCAGAATACATATTGGCATAAATTGATGAAGAAATTTAATTTTTTTACATTTTATATTGGATATGTTTTATAGCAGATGTAAAAAATATTGATTTTTAAAAAAAAAAAAAAATGTTTATAGTGTAAAAAAAAGATGTGATCAAATACCACCAAAAGAAAGCTCCATTTGTTGGAACAAAAAGACATCAATTTTATTTGGGTACAGCGTTACACGACCGTGCAATTGTCAGTTAAAGTAACGAAGTGCCGTATTGCAAAAAATGGCCTGGTCATGAAGGGGGGTAAATCTTTTGGAGGCCAAGTGGTTAATAAAAGCTGCAGATTTAAAAATATAAAGTGACTTTTAACATGGTAAAATGAGATTTTAATGACTGAGTTACATCTGCTTTAAATGGGGCATATGGCTTTACATACATGAACAGAAACAAAAAAGAATAAAATATGCGCACCCACAAAACGCTGCTGCTTCAACAAAAACACCAAAGGCGCTGTGAAATCTACTCATTCCTTGAAAAACATTAAACAAATGTTTTATTTTAAAAAAAGCTACACAATAAGTGTTACGTGTATTGTTCCCCATAATATATTGTTCTATATATTATACCAGACACCAAGTAAGGGGCTTTATATGTTCTAGCAATAAAGAAAAGGCAGTAATGTTCCCGAGCCCACCAGGTAATGAAGCAACAATGGACGTCCACAGCATGCCAATAACAAATGAATTGGCGTACATGAAATCGTCTGATATAATAAAAGAACCTCCATAAAAAAAAAAAATTAAAAAAAAAACATCAAATCCAAAAAACAAGCAAATGAAAAATCTAGCAAATATCAATAGCTAAACAAACAAAAAGAATGAAAGAGAAACAAGCAAACAAATAGGCAAATCTCAAACAAAAATGTAATAAAAAATAAATAAAAAGCATAAAAAGAAAAACCAACTAGTTAAAGCCCAATACATAGGACCCCAGGAGGAGAGTCTGTAACATGTCTATCCTGCTGGAACACTATTGTCTTTTGAAGGCTTATTGTCTTCAAGGTGACATTTTTATTGTAGCAATCTAATGGATGATATCTACGCTCAGTGTGAATAAACCAATAAAAGTGATGATAATAAGTATTGACAGCCGCACTCTAATATATTGCACATACCAATATAAAAAACAAAAAGAAAATAAAAAAATTTGTTCCGCTGTCATCAAAACAATTATCATACAAATAATATCATATACATAAAGTGTCTTACACCAATAAATATTAAAATATTTAAAATATTAAATATAGAAGGGGGCATCAGTTGTTTCATAAATAATAGTTACATTTAGTAGAAGCCTATTAAGGAATTGCTCACTAAATTTATGATCAGCTGTATCAGTGTTTTAATAAATGTATATATTTGTCATATACCAACATTGTTTATCACCTTTTTTTAGATTGGTGTATTTTAATTGCAATTTAATTATTAATTTTTAATTATTTTTAGTTTAGATGGTACCTCTGGAGCATGCAGCTACTTTGTATAATAAAATGTAAATTTATTTGTTTGATTAATAGCCTACTTACTATGATCGATTTCTGGTTTCCCTCTATTTAGTTTAGGTGGGATGTACATGGTTGTAGCCAGGAGTTATATTCCTGCTCTATTAGGCTCCATGCACACTGTATCTCAAAAACGACCGTTTTTGGTCGTTTTGGCGTTTTTTTTAACAGCCCAAAAACGCCACTTTATTTTATCCTATGTGTCCATGCACACATGGTTGTTTATTGTCTTTTATCAGCAATGGCGTTTTTGGGCTGTTATCTGAACGCCCTGAATTGGCATTCAAAAGTCGTTCTCCTGACCACAAAAAATGCCAGACGCCGCTAAACGCCGGTATGTCTGCGTCTGGCGTTTTTTGCAGTCAATGTAAGCCAATGAAGTAAAAAAAAAAAGCCAAAAAACGCGACGCCGAAAAACGCCGCTAAACGGTGCTTACAAAACACTGCAAATAGAACGTTTTGTGAGCAGCGTCTCCTACCCGACGCTGAAACAGCCCTATAGCGTCCAGTGTGCATGGAGCCTTAGTGTATAATTGTACCTATAAGGCTGGGTTCACACTGCCGTGCGGAGAGGTTCGGAGCAGGGGTTCCCCGTTTCAGGTCCGATTTCGGTCTGCATTTTTGTCTGAATTCGGACCAGAAGACGCAGAGGACTCCGCAGCCATCCCGGAGCTGTGTGAATCGGCTCGATTGAGAGCAGGTCACAGTCTCCTGACATGCGAATTAGATGCGGGGAAACCCACATCCAATTCACAATAGTGTGAAACCAGCCTAAGGTGGAGATCATTTAGACTCCGGTAATATGGTGGCCGCGTCATTGTCAAGTGCCAAGTAGTAGCAGCGCCCTCTAACGGTCATTATGCATTACATTATTTAAAACGGTTGTATCCTCTACCAAAAAAATGTTCTTTTACCTGTAGTATAATGCAATATGTTTGGAGCAACTAAACTAGTGCATTTATAGTATTATAATAAGCTTCTTACTGGAAAAAAAAAGATTTCTGATATCGGTCCAGACTCCTGATCGGCGCCGCCATGTTTACTGTTGGCTACCGCATCTCTTACTGCTGTATATTTCTGCCCTCACTTCGTTTTTCGGTCCGTAATCCCACACATGCGCATTATGATCGAAATTCCGGCTTCTCGCCTTCAGCCCGCGGCGTCACACGCTACTTATTGTAAACAACCCTCCTCTCAGGATTGTAGTATCGCAGGATGGCGGGGCTGACGTCGGCAATAGGAAATGACGCCGCCCCGGCATATACCCAGCATTTTTCCGGCAGAGTCAAGGCCTGCGGGAAAAGGAAGGTCTAGGGAGCATGCGCGGGCGACGTCACAGCACAATATTACAGCGATAACTCCTAAAGGAAGCAGGTACGAGCGCTGACATACATATACGATACAACCGCTTTAATCCTGCCTTCTGTGAGCACTGCTATTCACGTTGTCCCAGTGATGACGTCTTTTACAACGAAACGTACATTGGGCGGAGGAAGTAGAGGTGACATCAGCACGCCCACCGTATACGAATGACTGTGATTTTTTTGGGCTTTTGTAAGTAGATGTCTTTTTAGTCAATAAATTGTTTTATCGGACATTGCACAATGAGGATCTCTTCCTTCACTTTCTACATCTACTATGCCCAATGTGAATTGTCGTGAGTTCTTTCTGACAAAGTGCCATTGGGCAAGGGAGACTCCAGAGTGTGTCCAGGGCAAGTGATTATCCATTTGGTCTTCTCTGCTGTGATATACATCATACACCCATACTCACTAAAAGCGAGGTCAGACCCATTTATGGTCTCATCTTCTGGTAAGAGGCCAATTATGCCTGTCTTGGAGTGGATCACTTTCAACACCAATTGAAAATGTACACAATCTGATCACCATATTTTAATGTGAATAATTGTGGGAACCTCTACATTTCTTCTTCAGACTTTTACACATTACCCTGCATGATTGTACGGAACTCTTGTTTTTCAATACCTTTGAATTCTATAGGAATTTTTCATATTTATTTTTGTCACGTCACATTTTGGAATATTATCTGTAGGATAATTCTTATTTTGATGACAGTGCAACAAAAAAAATATTTTTTCTTATTTTTATTGTAGCGCTCCCGTAGACTAAGGGCTCTTTCACCCATTTTGACGGGCTCCGCTGCTTAGCGGAGATCCATCCGTTTATCCCCGCTGAGCCGGCGGATGACAGGATCGTCTTTGCACTCCGTGCAGAGACTGACCTGTCACAGCTCCAATCTCCTCTATGGAGGATCAGATGAACACGGACCGTCTGTCCGTGTTCATCCGATCCAATCCGCCAGATTGATGGAAAATAGGGTGTCCATCCATCTGTTTTTGGCGGATCGGAGAGGATCGGGTGTCAGCGGACAAGTCACCGCTGACATCCGTCGCTCCATAGAGTGTCCATTCGGGTCCACCTGAAAAACTGACAGGTGGACCCGAACGATCCGCTCGTGTGAAAGGAGCCTAAGGATGCTGGGTAAATTTAGTGTGACTTGCTTTGTAACTAGAGGAGCTGTATTCTGTTCTAGCTCTATAGTCTGAGGAGTTGATTGATTCCTCCTTGGTCTGTTGAGAACCTTCCAGATTTCAGGGCACTTTACCTCCTGCCTGCCGTATAATAAAATGATGGCGGGTGTGATCCCTTCTCATTCTGGGGCAACGTCATATGCCAGCGGGGGCCCGCAGCACGACAATCTCAGTAAAGAGCCAATGACGCGTGTCTTTACCTATGTGATTGGCTGTAACCAATCACAGCCCATCACATCTAAATACGGAAGTGCCGTTTATCGGCTCTCCTCGCCTCACACTGAGAATGCGAGGTGAGGAGAGCCGACCAGCAGTATCTCCCTACAGGGGAGACCTGTACAGATAATCAGGGCACTGATCATCAGTGCAGCCCTAGAAGTGCCCATCAGTGACACCAAGCAGTGCCCATCAGTGACACCAATCAGTGCTGCCCATCAATGTTGCCCATCAGTGCTGCCTATCCATGCCACCTATCACTCCCATCAGTGCTGCCTATCAGTGCCACCTAACAGTGCCCTTCAATGTGGCCTCATCAGTGCCCATAATGGCTGCCTCATCTGTGCCCATTAGTGCAGCCTATCAGTGTTCATCAGTGCAGCCTCATCAGCGCACATTAGTGAAGGAGAAAATGACTTATTTAAAAAAAACTTTTACTTTATACGAAAAACTTTTTTTATTTTTCAAAATTTTCGACCTTATTTTTGTTTTTTTTTAGCAAACAATAAAAAACCGAAAGGTGATTTTGGTGAACCACCAAAAGAAAGCTCTATTTGTGTGAAAAAAAATGATAAAAATTTCATATGGGTACAGTGTTGCTGCATGACCGTGTAATTGTCATTTAAAGTGTGACTGAACGCAGGAAATTGGCCTGGGCAGGAAGGGGGTGATAGTGCCCGGTATTGAAATGGTTAATATGTATTAAAGTCGAAGCAACTGTACATGAGCTTTAACAGTTGCCTATCTTTGAGCCATATTTTGCCAGAAATGCTATTTGTTGCTCTGCCGTCTCCCAGAAGTGGGGAAGGATACCTGTCAAAAACAGGTACCCATTCCCCCCTCCCCCCTGAAAGGTGCCAAATGTGTGGAAACACCATTAGACAATTCAGATATGATCTAAATAGTATCCCTTGTGAATACTCAGTAGAGGTGACAAACAGATTTAAGGTAGATCTGATAGACGGAGAGCCTGAGGAACTATGGAAGGAAGTGTGTAACATCATACAAGACGCAGCAATTAAAACCATCCCAAAGAACAAAAATGCAAGAAAGCAAAGGCTTTGATGAGGCTATACAAATAGCTGAATAAAGATGGAGAAAGGGGAGAATATACCCAACTGAATGCAGACTTCCAGAAGATAACCAAGAGACAAAATGGCCTTAAACAATCTAAGAATTAGAGGAAAACAACAGAATGGGAAAGACTAGAGAGCTTTTCAAGGAAATTGGAGATATCAAGAGAAAGTCTTGTGCAAAGATGGGCACGATAATAGACAAAAATGGCAAGGACCTGACAGAAGTAGAAGAGATAAAGAAGAGATGGCAAGAATACACAGAAGAACTATACAAGAAAGATCTGAATGTCCCATATAACCACGATGATGCAGTCACTGACCTTGACCCGGATATCCTGGAGAGTGAAGTCAAGTGGGCCTTAGAAAGAATTGCTAATAACAAAGCTAGAGGAAGTGATGGTATCCCAGCTGAGCTATTTAAAATCCTAAAAGATGATGCCGTTAAAATGGTGCACTCAATATGCCAACAAATTTGGAAAACTCAACAATGGCCACAGGACTGGAGGAGGTTCATTTACATTCCGATACCAAAGAAGAGCAGCTTCAAACTACCGTATGATGGCACTCATCTCACACGCTAGCAAGGTTATGCTGAAAGTTCTACAAGCTAGGCTTCAGCAGCATTTGAACTGAGAGCTACCACAAGTACAAGATGGATTTCGAAGAGGCAGAGGAACTAGAGATCAAATTGCCAACATTCGCTGGATCATGGAGAAAGCAAGGGAGTTCCAGAAGAATGTCTACTTCTGCTTTATTCACTACAGTAAAGCCTTCGATTGTGTGGATCACAACAAGATGTGGCAAATACTGAAAGAAATGGGAATACCAGACCACCTCACCTGTCTTTTGAAAAACCTGTATGCAAGTCAAGAAGCAATAGTTGCAACAGGACATGGAACCACTGACTGGTTCAAAATTGAGAAAGGAGTGCAGCAATTATGTATGTTGTAACCCTATTTTTTCAATTTATATGCAGAGTACATCATGCTAAATGCCAGGATCGACGAATCACAAGCCGGAATTAAGATCGCCGAGAGAAATATCAACAACCTGAGACATGCAAACGATACCACACTAATGGCAGAAAGTGAAGAAGAACTAAAGTGTCTCCTAATGAAGGTGAAAGAGGAGAGCGCAAAAGCTGGCCTAAAATTGAACATTAAAGAGGAAGTAAACCCAGATTGGGTTTACTTCCTCAATATAACCCTGTAAAGTAGAAGCATAATGGGCTACTATGCATCGTAGCCCATTATGTGCCACTTACCTGGAAACGAAGCCTGCGGCGTCCAGCGATGTCCCCGCGTCCCCGCTCCAGGCCGCGTCCATCTTCTGCCCCTCTTCCTTCCGGGGCCGCGACTCCGGCTCTGTGACTGGCCAGAGTTGCGTGACGTCACTCCTGCGCATGCGCACGGGAGCTGCCAGTCACAGCACAGGGTCAGTGGAGAAACGGCACAGAGGCCGCTTCTTCACTGCGCATGTGCCCACATGACGTCGGCACATGCAAAACACTGAATATCTCCTGAACCGTGCAGGTTTGGGAGACATGCAGTGCACCTACAGGTAAGCCTTATTCTAGGCTTACCTGTAGGTTAAAGTGGTTGTCACAGGTTGACAAGAAAACTAAGATCGTGGCAACCGGTCCCATCACTCCTTGGCAAATAGAAGGAAAAGAAATGGAAACCGTGACAGATTTTATCTTCCTAGTCTCAAAGATCATGGCAGACAGTGACTGTAGTCATGAAATTAAGAGACACTTGCTTCTTGGGAGGAAAGCAATGGATAACCTAGACAACATTATAAAAAGCAGAGACATGACCCTACCGACAAAGTTCCATATAATCAAAGTTATGGTATTACCAGTAGTAACCTATGGCTGTGAAAGTTGGACCATAAGGAAGGCCTAACGCCGAAGAATTGATGCTTTTGAACTATGGTGTTGGAGAAGACTCTTAAAAGTCCCTTGGACGGCAAGATCAAACCAATCAATCTTGAAGGAAATCAACCCTGAATATTCACTGGAAGCACAGATCCTTAAGCTGAAACTCGAATACTTTGGACACCTAATGCGTAGAGTGGACTCATTGGAAAAGACCTTGATGCTAGGAAACATGGAAGAAAAAAGGAGAAGAGGAAAACAGAAAACAAGATGAATAGATAGCATCATCGAAACAATGAACATGAAGTTAAGTATGCTCCGGGAGGCAGTGGAGGACAGAAAAGCCTGGCGCGCGATGGTCCATGAGGTCACGAAGAGTGGGACACGACTAAACGACTGAACAACAACAACTATAAGTAACCGCACTTAGCCGTCATGACTGAGCCGTATGTGTGCTATGTTCTCTCCAGCAGGGATTGCTCATAAAACAGCTTTCAAGAAGTTAGTCATAAAAAAGCAAAAGGACATATGTTTGCTTTAGCAGAGAAACGACTCATATGGCAACTTCAAACTGATTTTATGTCAACCAAATGGATCCACTTTACGATTTATTGAAAATGCATCCTAATGACACCTAAAAGCGGGCAAATGTTTAGAGATTTACGCTCATTATCAATGACCCGGATAGTTTTTGAATTAAGAAATGCATATAAATAACCCCCAGCCCAATTTTGTGAAAGAAATACCTGGCTGCGGGAGAGTACACTTTACCCTTCACCCCCAATTCAGACAAACCCCACCATGTTTAGATTGTTCAGGGGAATCCATAGGGCTCATTCACATGTGCTGCAGGAATTACCATTCCTCTAAAGAGCGATTCACAGTTGGATCGCAGACATGAAATGAATAGTCAATGACCTGACTATTATGTATCATTTTGTTGTCTTTAATTATAATCATTGTTATTTCCTGCTCTGTACCTATACACTTATTTGTATGAGAATATTTCAATAAAACTTTACTATATAAAAAAAAAAAGTTAATTCCCTACAGTGTTGTACCTCTCTTCCCTGAGAACTTCTGTGCACAGCTCCAGTTCTTAGTACTGACTTTGCTGACAATTCTACCACTCACCGGCCACTTTATTAGGTACACCTTGCTAGTACCGGGTTGGACCCTCTTTTGCCTTCAGAACTGCCTTAATCCTTCATGGCATAGATTCAACAAGGTGTTGGAAACATTCCTCAGAGATTTTGGTCCATAGTGACATGATAGCATCACACAGTTGCTGCAGATCTGTCAGCTGCACATCCACAATGGAATCTCCTGTTCCACCACATCCCATGGCCGAAAAGCGTTGGTTTTTTTGACTGTTGTTCACATGCAATAATAAAAGGATGTTTTAGCCGACTTCCATGGCACCAGCTTTTCTCTTTTTTTTTATGGACTACATAGAAGTTTACAGAGACTTCATGAGGCTCACCAGACATTGCACAGGAGGTGGCAGCTCGGATTTCACATCCCAAAGGCACTCTATTGGATAGATCTGGTGACTGTAGAGGCCATTGGAGTACAGTGACCTCATTGTCCATTGGTGAGATGATTTGAGCTTTGTGACATGGTGCATTATCCTGCTGGAAGGAGCCATCAGAAGATGGGTACACTGTAGTCATAAAGGGATGGACATGGTCAGCAACAATACTCAGATATGCCATGGCTCAATTGGTTCTAAGGGGCCAAAGTGTGCCAAGACAATATCCTTCACACCATTACACCACCAGCCTCAACCATTGATACAAGGCAGGATGGATCCATACTTTCATGTTTACACCAAATTCTGACCCAACCATCTGAATGTCGCAGCTGAAATCCAGACTCATCAGACCAGGCAACGTTTTTCCAATCTTTTATCATCCAATTTTGGGAGCCTGTGCGAATTGTAGCCTCAGTGTCCTGTTCTTAGCTGACAGGAGTGGCACCCTGTGTGGTTTTTCTGCTGCAAAGTTTGATGTGTTGTGTGTTCAGAGATGGCATGGCATACCTTGGTTGTAACGCATGGTTATTTGAGTTGCTGTTGCCTTTATATCACCTGGAACCCGTTCTACACCACTCCTACTGAACGACTCCAAGTTTGGCGCGTAGTCTTACCCCTTCTTTGCCCCTAAATTCACTGAAACTTGCACCGTACCAACAACCACGGTCTGCACGACCAGACTCATAAAGTTTTTGACGACTAGATGACCCTAAAGGTGTGTGTCGGTAAAGATCCCAAATGTCTCTTACCAGGTTTTTTTTCTTTTATAGGTTACTCGCCGTCAAGCCACCTCCTTTTACGGAACAACTACAGTCTCCAGTCTCTTCTTATCCGTCTGCCCAAGGTCCACTATATTTCCGTTGTCGTTGAGTTTATTGGTACGCAATGTTGGTTCCATACGGTACGGTAGAGACTTGTGTG
>BLSH010266822.1:649583-664597 GCA_018402905.1 Glandirana rugosa | reverse complement strand
GCCCTGCCTAAATCCTAAACATGTGGTGTGAGCCCTGCCTAATTCCTGAACATGTGGTGTCAGCCCTGCCTAATTCCTAAACATGTGGTGTGAGCCCTGCCTAATTCCTGAACATGTGGTGTGAGCCCTGCCTAATTCCTGAACATGTGGTGTGAGCCCTGCCTAATTCCTGAACATGTGGTGTCAGCCCTGCCTAATTCCTGAACATGTGGTGTGAGCCCTGCCTAATTCCTAAACATGTGGTGTCAGCCCTGCCTACTACCTAATTCCTAAACATGTGGTGTCAGCCCTGCCTAATTCCTGAACATGTGGTGTCAGCCCTGCCTACTGCCTAATTCCTGAACATGTGGTGTGAGCCCTGCCTACTTAATTTCTGATGGATTACAAGGAACACAGACCTCTCCTCATCTTTCCCCCCTTCCTTATCTCCATAACCCCTCCCACATATCTCCTTCTGCCACTTCATTTCCAAAACCCCTCCTTGCAAACATGATGCTTTGGGGCTGTTTCTCTGCTAAAGGTACAGGCTGACTTTGCCACATTGAGGAGCCAATGGATGGGGCCATGTATTGTAAAACCTTGGATGAGAACCTTCTACCCTCAGCCAGAACACTGAAGGTGAGTTGTGGATGGGTCTTCCAGCACCACAATGTCCCAAAGATACCGTCAAGGCAACAAAGGAGTGGCTCAAGAAGAAGCACATTAAGGTCATGGGGTGGCCTAGCCAGTCTCCAGACCTTAATCCTATAGAAAATGTATGGAGGGAGCTGAAACTTTGGGTTACCAAGAGACAGGCAAGAAACCTTAAGGATTTATGATCTGTAAAGAAGAGTGACCAAAATCCCTCCTGAGATGTGTGCAAACCTGGACACCAACTACAAGAAAGGTCTTACCTCTGTGCTTGTCCACAAGAGTTTCTCCACCAAGTACTAAGTCATGTTTTGCTTGGGGGTCAAATATTTATTTTACTCACTGATCTGCAACTCGATTTATAACATTTGTATCGTGTTTTTCTGGATTTTTGGTTGATATTCTGTCTCTATTATTTAAAATACACCTCTGATAAACATTGTAGACCCTTCATTTATTTGTAAGTGGGCAAACTTACAAAATCTGCAGGGGATCACATACTTATTTTCCCCACTATATATATTATATATACACACATACACACACATCTTTTGTTAATAATTGCAATCAATTGGGATTAGAAGAACATTTTAGGGCAATAAATTATACAGTCATGGTAAAATAAAAACTCTAATCTAAATTTCACATAACATATTGCAAGCAGATTCAGCAGTCCTTTCACAGTGCTTCTAGGTGGGAATGTGCACCCTCCCCTGGTAACCACTAGGAGCAGCGTTTGAATTCTAGGCACACTCATTTCCCAAGCGCGTATCCCGGGCCATTCATAAAGTACGGCATCCCTATCGTTTCGGTGAGTGGAGACGCCGGCTGCTCAATGCCTGGATGACAATGGGAGCCAATGAGCAGATGGGCTTTGTCCTTGGGGGGGGGGGATAGACATTTACAAGCATTTGGCAGCAGTCTGAGCGCCCCATTAGCTCCAATCATAGCACTGTTCTATCCATTGTGTTCTATTTATAGAGTGGATACAACGTATCAATCCAGAATAACAATGTTACTCTGCGACCTTGCTACTTCCATGTTTGGGGTGACTCCTGTAAGTCAAATAATAATCCTTCCTGCAGTCTGTGGGCAGATGGGGCGGTGATCATCAGCCCACCTTTCTGGCAGTAACCTTCACAGCTAAGTTTAGAATCCCCCAGCAGGCTTTACACTATAAAAAAAATTCAATTTACAGCCAAGCAAGCAGGCAAGAGTGGATGAGCAATGCTTCGTGCTCTGTAACCATGCAGCATCTGCACAACCATGGCAACCGGAGAAAAGGAGAGAATATTTAGGGAATACAAGCCTTACCTAGCGCAGACTCTTTAACATTACTCTGCTCAGTGGATGAGGCTCACAAACCGGCAATGAACGAGGCACGCCGGCTCAATAGGCCAATCTTTTTTTCGCATTCTGCAGTCAGGTTACAATGATAAAGTTGCCAAAAAGAAAGAAAGTAGATGAATCAAAAGGCTTTCTGGAGAGTACTCCTGACATGACCATCCTACTGCTAAGTCACTGCTGCAGACACACAAAATTCCATTTGGCTTGATGTAGAGCTGGAGGGGGACACGAGTGCCACCTTGTGGTAGTTTTTGATTTTGCAACAGCTAAGATATTAAAGCCCAACTCCGGGCAATGTGAAAATGCAGCCCCACTGCAAGGGTTAACTGCTTGCTTAGGTCTACAGGGCATGGAAAAAGTAGATTTACTTACCCGATCCTCTCCTCCTCTATGCTGCTAGGCTGGTCCCTGCTGCATCTTCTCCCCCCATGCTTCAGTGGTCTATGGTCCTGATGTCATCAAGACTGAAGCAGGATCCATAGCCCTGCACTGGATGTGAGGACACTAAGGAGCACTGGGGAATGCTGTCTGCTAGGGAGGCTGAGGATCAGGAAGTAAGCAGATAACCATTGCAGAGATTTAGCTGTGTGCTGGCTAGTGTTCTCTGAGCATCCAGAAGGATATGCTAGAGAAAACATTCTGTGTTAAAGAGGAACTTTGCCCCCCCATGCACTCATTTCAGCTTCAATTGCATGTTCTTCCTACTCTAGACATACGTTCTCCCTCCCCTGGCCACAGGTCCTTTCTTCTTCAGCCACAGGTCCTTCCTCATCCAGCCACAGGTCCTTCCTCATCCAGCCCCAGGTCCTTTCTCCTTCAACCACGGGTTCTTGCTCCTCCAGCCACAGATCCTTCCTCCTCCAGCCACAGGACCTTTCTCCTTCAACCACAGGTCCTTCAACCACAGGTTCTTGCTCCTCCAGCTGCAGAGCCTTCCTCCTGCAACCA
The DNA here is from genome assembly GCA_018402905.1 of Glandirana rugosa. Lineage (NCBI taxonomy): Eukaryota > Metazoa > Chordata > Amphibia > Anura > Ranidae > Glandirana > Glandirana rugosa. Next base: position 661,672 of record BLSH010266822.1, on the reverse strand, counting down.
CAGGTCCTTCCTCCAGCCACAGGTCCTTTCTCCAGCTACAGGTCCTTTCTCCTTCAACCACAGGTTCTTCTTCCTCCAGCCACAGGTTCTTTCTCCTTCAACCACAGGTTTTTCCTCCTCCAGCCACAGATCCTTTCTCCTTCAACTACACTACTTTTTTTTCCAGCTACAGGGCTTTCTTCCGCTAGCCAAAAGTTCTTCCACCTCCAGCCACAGGTTCTTCCCCCTCTAGCCACAGATCCCTTCTCCTTCAACCACAAGTTTTCTTTCTCCAGATGCAGGTCCTTTCTGCTCCAGCCACAGGTCCTTCCTCCAGCAGCCAGAGGTTCTTCCTCCTCCAACCAAAGGTTCTTCCCCCTCCAGGTACAGGTTCTTCTTCTCCAGCCACAGGATCTTCCCCCTCCAGCAACAGGTTTTCCCACCTCCAGCCACAGGCCATTTCTCCTTCAACCACAGGTCCTTACTCCTTCAGCCCCAGGTCCTTACTCCTTCAGCCCAAGGTCCTTTCTCCTCCAGCCACAGGTCCTTCTTTCTCCAGCCACAGGTCCTTACCCCTCCAGCCATAGGTCCTTTCTCCTCCAGCTGCAGGGCCTTCCTCTACTATCCACAAGTTCTTCCACCTCCAGTCACAGGTTCTCCATCCTCCAGCCACAGGTCCTTCCTCCTTCAGCCACAGGTCTTTCCTCCTCCAGCCTTAGGTATTTCCTCCTCCAGCCACAGCTCCTTTCTCCTTCAGCCACAGGTCTTTCCTCCTCCAGCCACGGGTTCTTTCTCCTTCAGCCACAATGACAACAATGATGGGGCACAATTCCTTCTAATGACACTAAAAATGGGGCACAATTCCTCCCACTGACACCAAAGATGAGACACTGGGGTTCGTTTACTAAAGCTGAAAAGTGCAAAATCCGGTGCAGCTCTGCATAGAAACCAATCAGCTTCCATGTTTTATTGTCAAAGCTTAACTGAACAAGTTGAGGTTAGAAGCTGATTGGCTACCATGCGCAGCTGCACCAGATTCTGAGTGTTCCAGTTTTAGTAAATCAACCCTATTGTCTTTTCCCACTGATGTTGGTACCATTTCTACTCCCAATGGCCACAGTCCAGCCCCCCTTAATTTTGGAGGGTAGTAAACTGGCCCTTTGTTTAGAAATTTTGGAGACCCCTGCTATAGACTGTCCAGTGATGGGGTCACTGAAGGCTGCGCAGTTTAATGACATCAAGAAGAGGTGACCATTTGGCACTGGCACAGGTTTACCAGTTATCAAAAAGCACCAAGCTGACAAGTGAGACAATCAATGTTCAGATTTATTTAAAGTACCGCGAGCTATAATTGTCTGTATGAGTAAAGTTTTTATGCTTTTATAAGTAACATATTCTACATGTATATACAGTAGATTCTATTAAGGTATAGCACCATGCAATACGTGGGTGCTCTATAAACAAAGAACAGCCTGATAATTATCTCTAAGAGGAAGACGTCCTGATTCATGAAGGTGAAATGTGTCAAGCAATGCATGTAATTGTTCTGCAGCAGTTGCTTGGTGACATTGCAGATGTACTGTCATTTACGGAGGAGGACAAAGATTTAAGTCATGACACAGGGTCCTTAATTCCATAATACTCATTTTGCTCACGATGCTTCGCCAGCTGGTGAACAAAGTTATACAGCGTTTTTCATCTCAAAGTTTATTTTTAAATTTCCTATAAAATTTACTTTGGTATAGCACTACTTTTTCAAATTCTCTTTTTTTTATTACTGGGACAGCTAGGCAGCATTATAAAGCTGAACTCCAGCCAAAAATGTTTAAAGTGGAATCTCCACTCACCGGCCACTTTATTAGGTACAACTTGTTAGTACCGGGTTGGACCCCCTATTGCCTTCAGAACTGGCTTCATTCTTCATGACACAGATTCAACAAGGTGTTGGAAATATTCTTCGGAGATTTTGGTCCATAGTGACATGATAGCATCACATAGTTGTTGCATATTTCTCAGCTGCAGATCCATGATGGTAATCTCCCGTTCCACCACATCCCAAAGGTGCTCTACTGGATGAGATGTGGTGACCGTGGAGGCCATTGGAGTACAGTGACCTCATTGTCCAGTGGTGAGATAAGCTTTGTGACATGGTGCATTATCCTGCTGGAAGGAGCCATCAGAAGATGGGGACACTGTAGTCATAAAGGGATGGACATGGTCAGCAACAATACTCAAGTAGGCCGTGGTGTTTAAACGATGCTCAGTTGGTACTAAGGTACCCAAAGTGTGCCAAGTAACTATCCCCCACACCATTACACCACCAGCCTGAACCATTAATACAAGGCAGGATGGATCCATGCTTTCATGTTGTTTACATCAAATTCTGACCCTACCATCTGAATGTCGCAGCTGAAAAAGAGACTCATCAGACCAGGAACATTTTTCCAGTATTGTCCAATTTCGGTGAGGCTGTGCGAATTGTAGCCTCAGTTTCCTGTTCTCGGCTGACAGGATTGGCACCTGGGGTGGTCTTCTGCTGCTGTAGCCCGTTTGATGCGTTGTGCGTTCAGAGATGGTATTCTGCATACCATGGTTGTAATGAGTGGTTATTTGAGTTACTGTTGCCTTTCTATCATCCCGAACCAGTCTGCCTATTCTCCTCTGACATCTACAAGGCATTTTCCTCCATACAACTACAGCTCACTGGATATTTTTTTATTCTCTGTAAACCCTAGAGATGTTTGTGCATGAAAATCCCAGTAGATCAGCAGTTTTTTTAAATACTCAGAACAGCCCTTCTGGCACCAACAACCATGCCACTTTCAAAGCCCCTTAAATCCCCTTTCTTCCCCATTCTGATGCTCAGTTTGAACTTCACCACGTCTAGATGCCTAAATGCGTAGAGTTTCTGCCATGTGATTGGCTGATTAGCAATTTGTGTTACTAAGCAATTGAACAGGTTTACCTAATAAAGTGGTTGGTGAGTGTATATCTGAAATCCCAAAGGGTGCTGGGGAAGCTGAGAATCACTGTGATAGCCCACACTACATACAGTGATAGCCATGATTATCTCTGTCCTGTGCTGAGTGACTTCCCCTCTTCACCTCTGCCAATCAGAGAACAGTCTCTCATTGGATGAGGTGGAGAGGAGAGGCAGATGACATCACAATCTCTACCTTGTCCAATCCTTGTATATCATTCATTTCTCCAGGTACAATCCCACCAATGGCTGGAGCTCACCATGTCAAAATGACCACCTGTTTAAAGGTAAGTCAAAAAGAGTTCATCATTTCCTCTCCAAACTGACATCCCTCTATTGAGCAGGGTCCTCTGATTCCTCCTGTATTGAATTGTATTGTAACTGTACTGTCTGCCCCCATGTTGTAAAGCACTGCGCAAACTGTTGGCGCTTTATAAATCCTCTATAATAATAATGGTCATAAACTGTATAGACAGATATCTTACTAACAAATCAGTGCTTTTCCAGGAAGGAGAAATGAGGCTTCTTGTAGTGTAATAGTTTTAGAATGAAAACAAAAGTTTAAAACACCTTGATGTATCTGATGAAGTCTAGGTGATGAAACCTGTCAAATTCCAGGTGACAAAACGCATCAACAAGGCTTGGAAACACATTGCTATGTGTCCGATACTTAGTGAAACACTTTGTTACTGGCTTACTGAAGCTCTCTACGAAATCAAGATGACTTGAACTTTGTACACACATGCAATTGGCCCTTTAACCACTTCAATACTATGCACTTAGAAAACTTTACTACCACACCAATTTTCAGTTTTCAGTGCTGTTGCGCTTTGAATGACAATTGCGCGGTCGTGCGACGCTGTACCCAAACAAGGTTTTTATCATTTTGTTCCCACAAATAGAGCTTTCTTTTGGTGGTATTTGATCACCCCTGCGGTTTTTATTTTTTGCGCTACAAATAAAAAAAGACCGAAAATTTTGAAAAAAAAATTCTCTATTTTTGTCACAAAAATTTGTAAATAAGTACATTTTCTCCATCACTGGTGGGCACTGATGAGGCTACACTGACGGGCACTGATGTGGCAGTATTGATTGGCACTGATGAGGCGGCACTGATGATGAGGCACTTATATGCAGCGATGATGAGCACTGTTAGGCGGCACTGATAAGCAGCACTGACGGGTACTGAGAGGTGGCACTGATATACAGCACTGATGGACACTGCTAAGCGGCACTGATGGGCACTAATAGACAGCACTGATTGGCACTCATAGGCGGCACTGGGCACTGATAGGTGGCACTGATGGGCACTAATAGGTGGGCACTGGTAGGTGGCAATGGTGGGCACTGATATGTGTCACTGGTATGCATTGATAGGGGCACTGGTGGGCATATACATTGATAGGGGCTCATTCCCTGGTGGTCTAGGGTGGCATCTGAAGGTGGCACTGAGTGAAGGTGGCACTGAGCAGTATGTCACTTACCTGGTGGTCTAGGGGGGTCTCCCTGGTGGTCCAGATCGGCTCCCTGGTGGTCCTTGGTCGGCTCCCTGGTGGTCCCTGGGCAGGCTCCCTGGTGGTCTAGGGTGGCGATCCGAGGGATGGCTGTGCTGATAAATCTTCAGCACAAACCCTCCCTGTCAGGGATGCAGCCTGAGGACGTCATATGACGTCCAGTCAGGATAACTGAGCTACTTCCCGGCCTTCATTTTGCATACGGCGGTCGGGAAGTGGTTAAGGAGTTCTGAAAAACGGAAGTAGTTCCTGATCGTGTGACTATTATAATCGGCCTTTGCAGCAGTCATAAATGGTGAATGGGAGTTGTTAGTGATAGTTTGGTCACTCAGTGAGCCCAGTCCTAGCACAGAATAGTAGACTTGTGCATGGCTGAAAAATTTGTTAGTTTTTGTTTTTTTATTTTTGCGGTAATTCTGCAATTTCGGCAATTGTGGTAATTCAGAAATTCGTGGTAATTTGCCAATTGCAGTAATTCAGAAATTTGCAGAAATTCGGAAATTCGGCAATCAGAACAGCTGAAAATCCGAAATTCGAAAATTCGTAAGTTCGGATATCCAAAAATTCAAAAATAACATTTGAAATAATAACTTATTATTTAAAATGTTCTTTCTTATTTCCGAATTTTGGAAATTCGGAAATAAGAAAGAACATTTGAAATAATAATAAATAACTATTATATTATAAATATTGGAATTTCCTTGAAAATGTGGCTGTTAGTGAACTTAAATATGAAATAAGTTCTAGCCAGCTTATTTTTTAAGAAAAGCTAGGTGCATTCCTAAATGCTCAAAATATAACTGGATATTAACATTTAGAGGTAATATTACCAGAGATTGTTCATACAGGGAATATCTGCTTGCCATTTTACCCCTGCTGGAGCAAATTGGACCATGCTGTATAGGGTTTTTTGCCGCCTTCTGGATCATCTGTGGGTATAGGATTGTGAATATGGCGGTTTTTTATTTATTCATTTTTATTGGTTGAACTAGATGGACTTGTGTCTTATTTTAAGCTTAACTATGTAATGATAAACCCATTGCACTGTAAGAATCCTTTTCCCTGTAAGAACATGCTGATTTGTTGGTGGGTTATCCATCTACAAGAGAGATCTCCAAACTTTCTAAACAAAGGGCTGGTTGATTGTCCTTCAGAATTTAGGGGAGCTGAATTTGTGGCCGTCAGGAGTGAAACTTTTCCTGTCATCAATGGGAGAAAACATTGCCACATTAGGTATTGGGGGAGGAACAGTGCCTCATCATTGGTATCAGTGGGAGGAATAGTGTCCATCATTGATGTCAGAATAGTGTCTCTTATCAGTGGGAGGAATAGTGCCCCATTGTTGGTAACATAGGGAGGAATAGTGCCCCATCGTTGGTATCATAGGGGGGAATAGTGTCCCATTCATAGGTGTGTGCCCAGGCACACCCTAATCACCTCATGGAAAGCAGATTCTCCCTACTGCCCTGGCTCCTACCCACTGCTGGCTTCTCTCCTCTCCTCTGCCACCAACCGTTGCTGTGGGGATGTTTTAGGAAGGGAAACAGCATGGTAAATATGTGATTTATGGCCACTTCCCCTTCTGAATGAACATCGTGAATGATCGGTAGTGTGTGTTTGAGCTTTGGGGTGCACACCCTAATGCAATAGGCTGCGCACACCTATGGTCCCATTATTGGTGTCAGATGGCAGAATAGTGTCTGTTATCAGTGGGAGGAATAGTGCCCTATCATTGGTATCAGTGGGAGGAATAGTGCCCCATCATTGGTATCAGTGGGAGGAATAGTGCCCCATCATTGGTGTCAGTGGGAGGAATAGTGCCCCATAATTGGTATCAGTGGGAGGAATAGTGCCCCATCATTGGTGTCAGTGGGAGGAATAGTGCCCGATCATAGGTATCAGTGGGAGGAATAGTGCCCCATCATTGGTGTCAGTGGGAGGAATAGTGCCCCATCATTGGTGTCAGTGGGAGGAATAGTGCCCCTTCATTGGTGTCAGATGGCAGAATAGTGTCTCTTATCAGTGGGAGGAATAGTGCCCCATCATTGGTGTCAGATGGCAGAATAGTGCTCCATTATTGGTATTGAGCTCCAGTCCAGGAGGTGGAGGAATTGTACCTGGAGTACTGAGTGATACACAATGGTGGATTTATTGATTAAGATTGCACATAGAGGTACAAAGTATTGTTTCATGTTTTAAATGACTCGATTTACAAATTACATTTTTATATGTTGGTATTATGGTCTATTATGATTTGTTTTAAAGCCCATAGAACTAGAATTCTTTCTCTATACAGTGTGATATTTTTGTACACCCGTATCCAGGACAACGGTCAGTTTAGTTTTATCTTTCATTATTCAAAGGGTGGAGCGGGTAGAAACTATAGACTAAAGAAGAAAAACAAAGATAAAAATACATTTATTAAAGAATAACTCCGGATGCGCTGGATCCCTGAATCAGCATGAGGAAGGTGTTATAATGTGCATTATACTGTAGGTCTATTCCCATCAGAACTTTGAGAGCCGCCATGCTAGCACGTCGTAAGCTCTGTTCTAGAAGTCTAATAGTGGCCATATATCTGCATCTGTGATCGGTCTAGGTACCAGAAATCACCAACAAGAAATTCATCATCAGTCGTATTGACAGTATTGTTCCAAGCTTTGTGGTCGGCTGAAAAGATTGATCGAAAATATAATCTATCAGTTATAAATCTCAAGGACCTTAAAAGAGAAGTGTGGGTTTTTTTTTATTCAGAATCACACTTATCTAGGTGGATGCTGCATCTGTCCCCCGCTGACTGTAAGACTGAGAGCCGAGCAATCAAACACCGCTGTTCGCTTGGTTCTCAGGGTTCCCTGAGCAGACTGTCAGTCACCGCTGTCTCACTGATGCACCTGGCTGTGGAGAGGGTCGGGAGCGGCTGGCTCAGACTCTCAGCAGCTCGCTGAGAGGCTGAGCCGTGTGATGGTCCAGGCATGTGGGTGGATCTTGACCATTTGGTTGTGATCATTCCCAAGCCTGGAAAACCTGGTTGTGACTTCTGTAATGTCAGCCAACAGTGGGCTTCAGCTCACTGTCTTCTGAAAATGAGTCACAAGAGTGCAGAACGAACTGCCCTCCTGTGATCCATAGGAAAAGTACAGCCAAACGAGTTTTAGACATACTTCTCCTTTAAAAAATAATGTCATAGTCCAGCCATTCTCAACCACTGTTTCATGGAGCCCTAGGGTTCCTCCAGAAAGTGCTAGGATTTCCTTAAGCTATGGCGGATGACCTCCCATTTGATGGTTTCTGCATAGCCCCAGGGACAATACCACTTGCCAAAGTCAGCAACAACGACACCAATTATCTTTTTTAGCTACCTGTAAGTGTGGAATTCCCAGAGCATTCTTTCCACAGACAACCAAAATAAGGGATATTTTTCCCATTGATCCACCATGTAAGGAGCATTTTCAGCACTGACCAACAATGTAAGGAACATTCTTCCCACTGACCACCAATGTAAAGAACATTTTTCCCACTGATCACCAATGTAAGGAACATTCCTCCCACTGACCACCAATGTAAGGAACATTTTTCCCACTGACCTCCAATGTAAGGAACATTCCTCCCACTGACCACCAATGTAAGGAACATTTTTCCCACTGATCACTAATGTAAGGGCCATTCTTCCCACTGACCACCAAAATAACGGACATTTTTCCCACAGATTACCCATGTGTGCTAGCTTAGCGTGCTAGATTAGGTAGTGTTAGGGTTTTTTGTTAGAGTAGGTAAAATGTTTGGCTTGGCTGGCAGCCAAGCATGTGTTTAATTTGGGTCACATGAGTGATCCAGGGAGGGCTGGTATGACTCATCGAGCAACTTCTCTGGTACCTCCCCCTGCTTCTGCAAATTGCTGTAAACTTCCAGAAGAATGGGAGGGATGTTGGGAAGAGCTGCCTGGGGTAGTCATGAGGGCCCTGACCAATCCCCCAACAGATGGGTTGGCAGGGGGCATGCCCCCTCAAATACTTAGGGTCAGCCCAGCTGGGCAGGAGGGTTTGGTGGGCCCTTGAGGGTAACCCCCTAGTCAGGGGAGAGGGGGTGACCTCGGGTATGGGAGCTCAGGTGCAGAAGGGATCCTCTGAAACCCCAAGGAAGACAGCCAGGTGGGCTGGTGAGTGTTACAGTCATGAGAGGCAGCCTGAGAGGACTGGGTGAGAGCAGTCTCAGATGGATGCAGATTCAGTCTGGGAGGACTGTGTAAGATTAGCCAGGTGGGCTGGATAAGGGGGCAGCTGCAGCCAGGTGGGCTGACAGTGCCTGAAGAGGTGGTGCTGGGATCAGTAGCCACGGGAAAACAGCTGGGCACTAGAACTTTGCTACACTACCAAAGGGGCCCGTGATCCCTGCCTGTAAAGGGCATTTGCTGAAATCTGACTCAGCCCAATTGTCAGATCACCTAACAGTGTTCCAGCTGGTCCTGGGAGTTGTTGTGCTTCAAGCAAGTGTTGTGCTGGAGGAAGCTGAGGAGTGCAAATAGTTTGCACAGAAGAAGTTGTCCCTGGGGAGTTCTGCCAAAGTCAAGTGGGCATCCCATAATACCTTTTACCCCATCCAAGTTCAATACCCCTATTAAAACTACAAAAAAACACAAAGCTGCAAGGACTGTTTCCTGACTCAAGAGTGCCTGAGAAAAATTCTGTGTGCCTGGCTATGCAGGATGGGGGAACCTTTACCAGCGGCTCCTGTGGGGGTAGACATGTAATGGGGCATTCTTCCCCACTGACCTCCAATGTTAGGGGCATTCTTCCCCACTGACCTCCAATGTAAGGAGCATTCTTCCCACTGACCACTAATGTAAAGGGTATTCTTCCCACTGAACCCCAATGTAAGGGGCATTCTTCCCAATGATCATTCATGTAAGGGGCATTCTCACCACTGATCACCAGTGTAAGGGGCATTCTCATCAGTCACCACTGAATACCAATGTAAGGAGAATTCTTCCCACTGACCCCCAATCTAAGGGGTATTCTTCACGCAGACCAACAATGTAAGGGGCATTATTCCCACTGATCATCCACGTAAGGGGCATTCTCACCACTGATCACCGGTGTTAGGGGCATTCTTCTTACTGACCCCCGATGTAAGAAGCATGCTTCCCATCGATCCCCAATGTAAGGGGCATTCTTCGCACTGACCCCCAATGTAAGGGACATTCTACCCACTGACCTTCAATGTAAGGAGCATTCTTCCCAGTGACCTTCAATGTAAGGTGCAGTCTCACCAGTGACCTTCAATGTAAGGGGCATTCTTCCCACTGACCACCAATGTAAGGAGCATTCTTCCCACTGATCACCAATGAGATGAATTTAGAAGGGTTTCCTTGAGCCTTGAAACCAATTTCAAGGATTTCAGTAGGGTAAAAAGGTTGAGAAAGGCTGTCATAGTCCACCTGTATTATGACTGGTTCTTGGACGCACACGTAGTAATTTTTTCAGTCATAAACCACCAGTAAGCTGACTTGGCCGCAACCAAGTCAAATTCAGTCAAGAACTCACTTAACTGAATGTTGTCTTTTTGTTTGCCATTTTTATTCACTTTGACCAGTTAAAGCCTGGTACACACTATAATTTTTTTTTTTCAATCCAGCTGGCTGAAAGAAAAAAAACTCAGAGGTTGCCATAATAACTAGCTAATGAGATTTTAGTGATCCCCACCCACACTGTGCTGTTGTGTTCTGACAAGGTGACTGCCCCCCCCCCCCCCGTCAGATCATGCTGGTAAGCGCAGTTGGTATTGGACAAGCACAAAGAGATGGCTCCCGACCTGCCTGTTCTGGAGGAGCTGCCACTGTAACTGGGGAACTGGGTGTTGGTCAAGAACAACAAACACACTAGAGGAAGCAAGCTGGAGCCCAAGTGGGAGTGCTTCCCATACCAGGTGTTGGGGCAGCCTTTTCTACCTACCCTGAACTATAACCTGGCCCCTGAGGGCCCCGAGCCCGTTAAAAAAGACTGCATTGGAACATGCTGAGACCTTGTGTGCTGGGTGGTGACTGCCCCAGGAGGTCTGACAAAGTCCGGGAGGCGTTAGACGCCACAGATCCCCCCCCCCATACATGAAGTTCCAACTGACTGGTTCCTGCCGCCCCTCATGCTCGAGACTCCAGCCTCTCAGGGCCTAGAACCCAACGTCATCAAAGTCGAGAGCCCAAAGGGCCAATCTTCCCCATCCAGTACCACCGACTGTACTGACTCATCTGAGGATTTACCACGGGCTCAGGAGAACAAAAGTAGAAGACAAATCTGACCCCTTGTCACCTGAGGCACATGAGTCACTACTTGTTGTGCCAAGGGACTCTACCGAGGATCAGGGGAGCCAGCTCCCTCTGCAGTCCAACCACAGGCAGCTCCATGCAAGATATTCTAATTATGTTGTCTGAATTTGTTTACTAATGTAGCCATGTTCTCCCTTGGGAGTGGCTGGAAGTTGTGGTTCACCTGATCACCCTGCCCTCAATCACCTTTATCCACACACTCAAAATCATTGAACAGGCCGGAATTGTAATTTTTTTTTGTTTTATTAGGGGTTAAACTTGGATAGGGTAGGGTTGATGATGAGATGCCCAAGAATCTTTACAACTTAACCAGGACCTCTATACACTCCAACGTATATACATATCCATCTTCCTCCAGCACTGACACTTGCTGAGTTTTACTTGCCACTCTTTCTCACTCCTGCACCGTCCTTAAGTTTCCAGCCTAGAGGGACATTTACTAGGCCTGCACCTAGCTAGCACAAATTGAGACCAGCCACAGTTTTAACTCGGTCTCCGGACCACCCATTAGAGGTAGGGGGTGCTAATCCCCTGTGTAGCATATTGTTTTCCTAGCTAGAAGTTGAATGGACTACTGCTCCCAGCCCATCTTCTCCTAGGCCCCAGCAGTACTTTCAACTGCACCGGCCTGTCTCACTGCCACAGCAACTTAGGGGTTCCCCACTGAATCTTGCATCCTTCCCAGATTGTCTCTCTCACTCCAATCTGGTCCAGCCTGCCTCAACAGTTGGTCACCGACTCTTGAATTTCCTTCCTGAAGATCTCTCCCGGATAGTGTTCTCTCCTGTTGTCTTTCCACTCACCCTTGTGCCTGCAACCAGAACCTCACACCTTCTGGCTGCACCCGTGCTCTCCAGGCCCAGGGTCACCCCCACCAGAATGGGAGCTCACCCTAACCAGGACAACCTCCACACTACTCCATCTTCAACTATTCCACCCAAACTTCTCCTCCCTCCCTGACCCAGGCAATTTGAAAAGGCCTGGCCCCTGCCAATCCAGATTGGGGATTGGTCAGAGTCCCTCCCTCCTCTTCAAACCCACCTTATCAACTTCTACCTCATCACACCTCCAACAGGACCAATCCCACTCGAGGGTAAGACCACCCCCACTGGGACCCGGACCTCTCGTGCCCACGTCGGTCTTCCACACTCCAAGACCAACGTCCGTGTTCCCACTCACCTTTCTGTTGTCCTCTCTTGTGATAGGCCCTCTCTAGAAGTCCTTCCTTTAAGTTCTCAGCCACTGGTTGACAACTCCGTCCGACCTGGTCTAACCTCACTCTCTCTGTTAGACC
>BLSH010266822.1:597865-622764 GCA_018402905.1 Glandirana rugosa | reverse complement strand
TCAGCCATATCTTTAGGGTTAATTATCTTATCTTTGGGGGTGGGATAGTGTAGGAATGGGATTTTGGATTTGTCACGCATTCCTCTAATGCGCTGTGCCATTAATTTCCCTGCTTTGTTGCCAACAGAGTATTGAGTGGCTTTAACTTTGCGGAAGTTATGTTCAAATTTGTCTAATAAAAGGGTTTTAAAATTTTGTCTCAGATCTTTTAGTTTTTGTTGTGTATTTATGGACGGGAAAGATTTGTTTTGATCATCTAGGGCCTTAATTTGGGTCGAGATCTCGTCTAGTTGCTGCGTCCTCCTTTTCCTTGCTATTGAGCTATATTTTATCAGTATCCCCCTCATGAAGGCCTTGTGGGCCATCCATAAGGTGGACACCTTTTTAACAGATCCAACATTAATTTCAAAATAACGTTCTAGTTCTTCCTGTATTTTGTCTGCATATTCTGGTATTTTAAATAGGTAAGTGTTGGCTCTCCATACAGGGGGTGGTGTTTTCTGAGAGGCTGTGTCTATTGTGATAGATACCGGGGCATGGTCAGACCAAGTTATTGAGTCGATATGGGAGTTAGAGATCTTCTGCAACGTCCATTTATCTACCAGGAAGAGGTCTATTCTTGAGTAAGAGTTATGAGCTAGGGAGTGGAATGTAAAGTCTTTTTCGGTTGGGTGGTGACATCTCCATACATCGAACAGTTCGTTGGTGTGTAGGAAGTGGGATAGTTGTGAATATTTCCTAGGTGACTGATTAGTGGTGTCCCAATGGGGGTCTGGGGCCAAATTGAAATCCCCACATAAAAGTAGTGTCCTTTTTGTACTTTGCTCACTTTCCTTTTCAGTTTATTGAGAAACGATATTTGTCTTGAGTTAGGTGCGTATACACATACTAGCGTTGTTCTATGGGAATTCAAGTCTCCTATTAGGATTAAGTATCTTCCCTCTGTGTCTGCAATCATCTGAAGCATATTGAAGTCTGTGGAGCCTTTAATGGCAATTGCGACTCCTCTTTTTTTTTCGGAGCTGCTCGCTAGATAAATTTGTGGGAATTTTAGGATGTTGAAATTTTGGTGTTGCTTCCCGTTTAAAGTGCGTCTCCTGTATACAAATAATGTCTCCATTGAGTTTGAGGGCTGTTTGCCAAACTGTCGCTCTCTTAACTGGGTGATTAAGGCCTTTGGCGTTTATAGAGATTATTTTTGTGGTCATATCAGTGCTTGTAGAGGTACTCACAGTTGAAGACCAGTGCTGGAGAAGCCATGGGTTGCTCGGAGGATTGCAGGGTGTGGATTTCAGTTGCAGTGATGATCTGATGGTCCTCAGGATTGGTTCGAAGTGAAGGTAATGAAAAAAAGAGTCTAGGTAGGAGATAGAAAGGAAACTCATAAACAAGGAACATAGAGGTTTGCAGCGGGGAAATATATCCAGTGCTGCAATTCGGTTGTCAGGGGGAACAAGATTATAATGGTTTTGGGCCATATGGTGGTGGAGGATCAGGGAGATATCATTGTTGCTTGTTCCGTTTGGTGTTTTGCCCTTCTAGAGTTTGGTTTTGGAGTGCTTTTGCGCCTTGTGCCACAGAGGTGGTCCTGTGTGTTGGGGATTTCTATTGTGCTGGTAGGGTTCCGGTTCAGGGATGATTCCCCATTCTTTTAGTAAGGCTAAGCCTGCGTTTAGCGAGGTAATATTGTGTGTTCTGCCATTCCTGTCTATGGTGATTTTGGTCGGGTGGCCCCATTTGTATCCTATCTGATGGTTCCTTAATGCCTTTGTTATAGTATTGAGTTGTCGGCGGAGATCCATAGTGTATTTTGATAAATCTGCAAATATCTGAATGCCTTCATATGGTTCAGGCAGCTTCCCTAGAGCCCTGGCTTTTTTTAGAATCTGATCCTTGGTTGTGTAGAAATGCACTTTCATGAGTACATCTCTGGGGGTTGTGTCTGGTAAAAAGGACGGTTTAGGTAGACGGTGAATACGGTCTATTGTCAGTTCTATGGGTTGCAGATCTGGGAGGAGGGTCTTGAACAATTCTTTAGCGCATTTATTTAAATCTTGGGTTTGCATTGCTTCAGGGACCCCCCTTAGTTTTAGGTTTTCCCTTCTGGCTCGGTCTTCTAAGTCTGCTATCTTTGCACGGAGCCATTGTTGCTCTTCTATTGTGTCTTCATTGGCATCAATGAGCTCATTAACTGTATGGGTAATGTCGCTGACTACATTTTCCACAGAGTGGATCCTGTCTCCTAGAGATGCGATTTCCGTTGTTATATTGTGGGACAGGTTAGTGAAGTCTGCATGGATTGATTGCTGAAGGGATACCAGCATATCTTTCAACAGGGTATCCATGACTGGCTGATTAGTTGTTGGGAAGACCGCTATGGAGGCATTCAGTGTCATGTTATGGGTGGGGGGTACTTCCTCCCTACTCACCGGACCGCCGTCGTGATCGTTCATGCGCATCTTTGCCTTGACCGGGCTGCTGCATGACGGGCTGGATGGGGGTGAGGAGTGTAGCGGTGACGGGTTTGGGTCGTGTGATTGCGGTTGATCATCCGGAAGGTCAGTGTAGTGGTCTTGGGCCTTGTCGGCTCGCGGCTGGGCTCGGCCTCCGGCGCCATCTTGCTTCTTCCCTCGAGCTGAGGGAGCGAAGAATTCTGTCAGTCTGTGCGGCCGCCTGTCCTCTTTCCGCTTTCGTGACATACCTCCGGTGTTTAGGGAGATGTCACTCTGTTGTGGCCGGGTCTGGCGGTGTCTCATTCGGGCTTTAAGTAGCTTCGTTCTCCCTGACGTGCCGGAGCTCTCTCAGACGGCTTCCATACACAGCGCGCGCAAACCACGCCCCCCTATGCAAAGTTTTTAGACAGGTGTGAAGAAATGCTGTAACGTAAGATTCCTTTCATAGATATATATTTTAATTGTTTATTTTTTATCAATTTGCAAAGTGAATGAACAGAAGAATAATCTAAATCAAATCAATATTTGGTGTGACCACACTTTGGCTTCAAACCAGCATCAATTCTTGCACTTGCACACTTTGTACGCTTGCACGAAGTCAGGGATTTTGTAGGATTAGAGTCGGTGTCTAATTATACCAAGCAATTAATTAAGCAAGTAATTGATCATCAATTACATATGTAGGTTGAAACACAGTCATTAACTGAAACAGAAACAGCTGTGTAGGAGGTTTAATACTGGGTGAGGAACAGCCAAACTCTGCTTGGTTTTGAAAAACAGTTTCATTTTACAGGCCATGCACCATGGCAAGACTGAGCAGAACAACAAGGCATAAGGTAGTTATACTGCATCTGCAAGGTCTCTCCCAGGCAAATATTTCAAAGAAGGCTGGAGTTTCAAGATGTGCTGTTCAATCTCTTTTGAAGAAGCACAAAGAAATGGGCAATGTTGAGGACCGTAGACACAGTGGTCAGCCAAGGAAACCTAATGCAGCAGATGAAAGACACATTATGCTTACTTCCTTTTGACATCAGAAGGTGTCCAGCAGTACCATCAGCACATGTCACGTACCTGGTGGTAGAGTCTGGCTTATGCAGTGGGCAACCTCTCTTACTACCCTGATTCGGGAACCCCAGGTAGAGTATACAGGTGGCTTGGGAGTGCAGGATGGCTTGAGGGCTGGACTGGGTCAGAGAATAGCCAGGGTCACAGATAACAGGAAGCTTCACTAAACAGGTCACAGGTAACAGGAACACTGTAGAATGGACAGCACTTGTTTCTGGTGCTGACCATTAAAATAGACTGTTTGGCGCCAGTGACGGCGCGCACCTGCCGCCTGCGTACAGGTAAACTGGCAACGGCTTCAGACTGTGGTTTCTGACAGCACAGAAGAAGTCTTGCCAGAAGTAGTCTTCATAGAAGAATTGCGGCCAGAAAGCCATACCTCCAACGTGGAAACAAGGCTAAATTATGCAGGAAATCATAGGAACTGGGGTGCAGAAAAATTGCAGCAGGTGCTCTGGACTGACAAATCAAAATGTGAAATATTTGGCTGTAGCAGGAGGCAGTTTGTTGGGGAAGGGCTGGAGAGCGGTACAATAATCAGTGTCTGCAGCCAACTGTGAAGCATGGTGGAGGTTCCTTGCACCTTTGGGGCTGCAATTCTGGAAATGGAGTTGGAGATTTGGTCAGGATCAATGGTGTTCTCAATGCTGAGAAATACAGGAAGATACTTCTCCATCATGCCATACCACAAGGAAGGAGTGTGATTGGCCCCAACTTTATTCTGCAGCAGGACAACCACCCCAAACTTACAGCCAATGTCATTAAAGCGGAGTTCTGGCTGAAATATGACTTTTAAGATAAAATATCCCTATAATACTCATGCCTCGTGCAATGTAACAAAGCTATGCTGAAGCTGTGCCATGTCAAGATGACCAAGATTTTCCATAGTGGCCAATGTTAAATGTTACTTGAGTAGTGCCATGTCAAGCTGCCCAAGATCTCCCAGGAGCCAATGCAAAGCTGTAAATGATGTATGGCGCCGTGGCCCCTAAAGGAGGAAGCGAAATTAGATACAGTTGTGCTCATAAGTTTACATACCCTGGCAGTATTTTATGATTTCTTGGCCATTTTTCAGAGAATATGAATGATAACACAAAAACATTTCTACCACTCATGGTTAGTGCTGAAGCCATTTATTATCAATCAACTGTGTTTACTCTTTTTAAATCATAATGACAACAGAAACTACCCAAATGACCCTGATCAAAAGTTTACATACCCCAGTTCTTAATATCATGTTTTGCCCCCTTTAACATCAATGACAGCTTGAAGTATTTTGTGGTATTTGTGGATGAGGCTCTTTTTCTACTCCGATGGTAAAGCTGCCCATTCCTCTTGGCAAAAAGCTTCCAGTTTCTGGAAATTTTTGGGCTGTCTTGCATGAACTGCACGTTTGAGATCTCCCCAGTGTGGTTTAATGATATTGAAGTCAGGAGACTGAGATGGCCACTCCAGAACCTTCACTTTATTCTGCTGTAGCCAATGACCGGTCGACTTGGCTTTGTGTTTTGGATCATTGTCATGTTGGAATGTCCCAAGTATGTCCCATCCACAGCTTCCTGGCTGATGAATGCAAATGTTCCTCCAGTATTTTTTGATAATATACTGCATTCATCTTGCAATCAATTTTGACCAAATTTCCTGTGCCTTTGTAGCTCACACACCCCCAAAACATCAGCAAGCCACCTCCGTGTTTCACAGTAGGAATGGTGTACCTTTCATCATAGGCCTTGTTGACTCCTCCAAATGTAGGGTTTATGGTTGTGGCCAAAAAGCTTAATTTTGGCCTCATCACTCCAAATGACCAGAAGGTTTGAGGCTTATCTCTGTGCTATTTGGCGTATTGTAAGTGGGATTCTTTGTGGCACTTGCATAGTAATTGCTTTCTTCTGGCGATTCGACCATGCAGCCCATCTTTCTTCAAGTGCCTCTTTATTGTGCATCTTCAAACAGCCACACCACATGTTTTCAGAGAGTCCTGTATTTCACCTGAAGTTATTTGTGGGTTTTTCTGAAATTTTAGTTGATCTAAGTGACCGTGGTTTGGTTTCAACAGAATCCCTCATTTTCCACTTCTTGATTAGAGTTTGAATCCTGCTGATTGGCATTCTCAATTCCTTGGATATCTTTTTATATCCCTTTCCTGTTTTATACAGTTCAACTACCTTTTCCCGCAGATCCTTTGACAATTATTTTGCTTTCCCCATGACTCAGAATCCAGAAACATCAGTGCAGCACTGGATGAAAGATGCAAGAGTCTATCAGGAGTCCAGAAACGTATTAACTTTTTATACACACACACACACACTAATTACAAGAAAACAGGTCACAAGTGAGGATGGTTACCTTTAATAGCCATTCACACCCCTTTGTGTCAACTTGTGTGCATGTTATCAGGCCTGCGCTAAGTCCAAGGGACTTACTCGGCTGATCATAGAAGGAAAATCAGATGTGACTTATTCACAAAAGGTGGTGTTCTTGGAATCCTTGATTCTGGCTCTGAACTTCCTTCCTCTCCAGAAATATATGGGTACAGCTGAGGCTCGGTAGAGAGGGGGGGTATGTAGATGGTGCATCCACAGCTGCTGCTAGAGTACTGACAGGGGGTAGAGCCTGTCCTGGCTCCTGCGAAAATTCAAGAGAAAAAGGGGGTAGCCCCTGGATGTCGCACATCTATGGTATCCTGAGAGGTGAATGAAGTGGCAACCTCAGCCATGACCCCGACCAGGCCAGAACTTGCATGGCTCATCATTGAAGAAAAATTAGATGTGACTTATTCACAAAAGAAGATGGCTCTGAACTTGCTTCCCCTCCAGAAGATAGCTATCCAAGGAACTCATGTTGCTCATCAGTGAACTTTCACAAAAGGTGTTCTTGGAATTCTTAATTCAGGCTATGAGCTTCCTTCCTCTCCTGGTTTCCTTTGAGTGGCAGTCCATGACTACTTGACCTTGTGGTGCAGGTGTGCATCGCTCAACGGAGGTGTCCTGATTGCCTTGTGCTGCTGGTATTCCCATAAAGTCTGAATCCACTTGTACAGGTGCTCAGCCTGGGTGTCCTCGCCACCGCATCCAAAATAGATATGAAAGCAAAAGGCGGCACTCCGAACTACTGCAGTTAATTTATTGGTGGTTGCAATGCAAAGGTATAAAAGCAGATGCTTTTTAGCGGGCACAGCCACCTTGGTCACAGCGCATCTCAGTGGTATATTGGATCTAGGTTTTTCTCAAGGCTCTTACTAAGCTGTCGAAATAGGGGTTCTTTCTCCTATAGATATAAAAGTTCTGTTCTGTCTTTTTTGAAGACTTCTCCAGCTCTTTCTAACACTCCTAGAATTCTTGAAATGGGAGTTCCATGGTCTGTTCCGAATCCATTCCGAATTATCTCAGTTGCAAACATTCAAAGCTAGGATACCCATTCAGACCTCTATTTAAAGTGTTACTAAACCTAGTAATATGGAAATAGTTGATCTGCCCACAGTGCTCACAGCTTATAAATCTTTTTTTACATTAAAATACTGCCACTATGTACCTTTTTGCCTGATCTGTATAACACAATCATGGATGAACTGCACAGTTTCTCTAGAGCTCTGTGTTCAGGTAGGAGGAGATTTCCACTACAGCCTGTATACACACCCACATGTGTGGTGTCAATATCATGTGACCTGAATATCTCTGAGAGCATGGAAATGTTCTCTCCAGCATAAAAGACACAACTGAGCATGTGCAGGTCGGCTACCCTGCCTGTGTTAACCTGGCCTTTCCCGATTGACAGTACAAATCTGTAGAATGACTTGAGGACTGCAAGTCCACAAATGGTCACCATCAAATTTAACTGAACTTGAGCAATTCTGCAAAGAAGAATGGGCAAATATTGCAACGTTTAGATGTGCAAAGTTAGTAGAGACATCCCAACAGACTAAAGGCTGGAATGAAAGCAAAAGGTGGTTCAACAAAATACTGACATAAGGGGGTGATTCTTTTTCCAACTCGGTGATTCTGTTTTTGAATTTTTTTTTGTATTTTTTATGACATGTTGGTGTTCTATCTTTCCCTTGGATGTAAGTAAATACAGCTAAATAAAACAAAAACTGTGTCTGACATCATTTCAGGCTTCAAAGCAACAAAATGTGATTATTTTAAAGGGGGAGGGGTGATTATTTTCTATACCCACTGCAAATATATCTAAATTTTGTAAAATTGTAGAGCAGCGTAGACTGAAGTGACACGTCACAGTTTGATGGTCCTTTTTTTGTGTGTCTTGAACAGGTATCTGAATCCAGGCAGTGATCCGCTAGAAGTAGATTCCAAGTTCTGGGAGCTCCGGGACAGCATTGTACAGTGTGAATTGCTGGTGCTGAGGCTGCTACATTTCCGGGTCTCCTTTAACCATCCGCACAAAGTGAGTGATTGAAAACAGCATGGTATGTGCAGCGGCATAATGGAAGCATGACTTTGCAAGACTTGTGTAACAATAACACTGACTACCCGTCATTACGTAAATGAGTACAAAATGTTCAAGGATACACATGGAGTGAAGTTTATCTCTGTCGTGCTTCACTCTCAGCGTGGAACCCGGCATACATTGTCACTCTATTCTGTCTGTATAATTGAATAGACATGCATACCGAATGTGTAACACAGTGGATGGCAAAAAATGTGGAGCTTAATTGTGTATTTAACCACTTGAGCTCTGGAAGATTTAATGATCAGGCCATTTTTTGTGATACAGCGCGGCGTTATTTTAACTGACAATTGTGCGGTTGTGCGACGCTGTACCCAGATAAAATGTATGTCTTTTTCCCACAAATAGAGCTTTCTTTTGATGGCATTTGGCCACCTCTGCGGTTTTTATTTTTTGCGCTATAACCAAAAAAACGTCAATTTTAAACAAAAACAAAAAAAACAATATTTTTCCAAAACATCTTTCAGGACAGCACCCAAGAGATCATGACTCCTCCTCCAACTGGAAACACCTCATCATCCAAAGCTTTAACAGGAGGCCTCCACCCAGCTTCCTTCCAGCTGGGAGGAACACCTCTGGTGGGAGCCATAATCTCTCAGGGCTGTCCTGATAGACAGTAGGTTCTCACCTGTAAACGTTCTTTTTTCTGCATGGACACTGTGATCCTCCCACCTGCATCTAGCTGGATGGTTCCTGGGCTCTCTCTCCCCCTTCCGTGCTCGGGGAGTGCCTGTACTGCCTGGTGGTGCTGCCCTGTGTTTTTTGGCAGATGGGCGGTGGACAGAGGCCCTGCTTGTCTCCCGCCATTAGTCTGGTGGCCGAAGAGAGCTCTCGGCCTTGTCCTGTGCAGCCACAGGAAGGGGCAGAACTTCTGAGTCGGGCGTCAGGCATCATTTCCGATCGCAAAATCACAGGGGGGGGGAGAGAGCAGGGTCACCTGGTGCCCTTCCGGATCGGGGTGGTGGCATTTTTGAATACAGGAACCGGCCTTTCTACAGCCATGCAACTGCAGTGCGCTCTGCTATGAAGGAAAGTGCAGCGGATAAGGGGGCAAACCAGGGCACCAGCAAGGCCAAGGTAAGGGACAGTGTACCTGCTCAATATGGCCGTTTTTCCTTTGGGTTATCACCTCACCCCCCTCCACCTGGGAAGGAGTTCTCCTAGTGATTGTGTGTGGCAGCACAGTGGCTAACGGCAGTGCAGGGGCTACAGGTTTAGCACCTCTGCCTAGCAATAAAGGTTGGCTGTGGTGGTGGGGCTTGCCTGGGCACAGGGAAGTAATAGGTCCTTTCCTAGTGCACCTGGGTGTGTTTTTTTTGAGAATTATGCCTGCTGTGTCAACAGCATTTCCGCGTGGTTTTCTATTGTGATTTTTCTTCTGTTTGTCCAGGCTAAGAGCTCTGTTCAACCAGTAAAGAGAAGATGTCCAGTGTGCAAAGGAAAGTTAAGCGAATCCTGGACAAAGTCTCTGTGTGGATTGTATCTCGATTTTAGTCAAGGGGGAGTCTCCTTCCATTTGTGGCGATCTGGTTACAACCATTGAGGATGAGCTCCGAGCCACCTTTCAAGCTTTCAGGGAAAAACTGAGAGAAGAGCCAGGACCCTCTGGAACCCAGGGCTCAGCAGTCATTATCGGAGTCCCAGGGGGCTTCTCTGATGCAAGTGGAAGGTCCGGCCTCCCAGGATAATTCCTCCGTTCAAGAGGGGACAGATTCGGAGGAAGAGGAAAATGAGACAGATGCCACCTCTGGATACAAGTTGTCCCTGGAAGAGGTAGGGGGACTCCTGAAAGTAATTCACACTACCTTGTCGATATAGGAGGAGGAGAAGGAGCTCTCTCTACATGACCGCATGCACGCAGGTCTAGGAGACTCCAAAGGCTGCACTTTTCCAGTCCATTCAATAGTTACAGACATGATTAAAAAAGAATGACTGGAGCCAAGAGGAAACCATTTTTTTTCTTGGGCCCACAAAAGAATATTCCCATTTGAGGATAGTCCTGACTCCATCTGGAACAAGGTTCCAAAACTGGATTCCACTTTCTCGCAAGTTTCCCAGTCAACAACCTTGCTTTTGAAGATATGGACACACTAAAGGAGCCCATGGATAAGAGGCTGGACTTACTCCTTAAAAGAGCCTGGCAATCAGTGATGTTCAATCTGTAGCTAGCAATGGCAACAACATGCATTGCTAGGAATTTAGAGCACTGGGTTAACCAGATGAAATCCCATATTACTGCAGATTCCCCGAAACAGAGATTTTGGACTCCTTTACAACCTTGTCTGCAGCAGTGTCATACATTGCGGATGCCTCAGCAGAGTCCATACGTATGTCAGCTAGGTCCTCAGCATTAACAAACTCTGCTAGGAGTGTAGCATCCCCTTTGTCATTGTTGCAGTCCAGTCAGCTCCTGTCCATCAGGAAGACCATGTCAGCATTGGGAACTCTGACCTCTTCCATACCTGCAATTCTGTGGGAAAGACTTCACTTCAGACCCCTGCAAAGTTTAGTGTTAAAAGTCTGGGATCACCAACAACACTCACTGAACTCGCTAGTAAAGGTTCCCACCCTGGTAAAAAGAAGTGTTTGGTTGTAGAAGAACCAGACAAGGTTTTCAGCGGGTCTGTTATGGTCCTTCCCCATCCCCATCCAAGACAACGGATGCCAGCTCCTGGGGTTGGGGAGCCCACATTAGTGGTCGATGGGCCCAGGGCTCGTGGTCCACAAGAGAAGCAGGAAGATCCTCAAATTGGAGGGAACTACAAGCAATAGAAATGGCCTTGCTGACATTTTCCAGAGAAGTTCAAGGATTGCATGTACAAGTCCTATGGGACAATGCCACTGCAGTGGCCTACATAAACAGGCAAGGAGGCACCAGAAGCAGAGCTCTGCAATGCCTAGCAGGAAGTATTCTAAGATGGGCAGAGCTCCATATTCCATCCTTGCCTGCGATCCATCTTAAGAGGGTCTCTAAACAAGATAGCAGATTTCCTCAGCAGAAATCAGGTATACGAAGCATATGGCGATTTAACCCGGAAATCTTCCATATGATCATCAAGAAGTGGGGGCAGCCGAAAGTCTACCTATTTGTAACTCAGGAAAATGCACAGGTGTCTCTCTTCTTCTCCCTGAACAGAACCGAGGCATCCCTGGGGCTAGACGCTCTGGCACACAGTTGGAAGATTCACCTCTGTTACGCCTCCCCCCCCCCATTCAGCTTATCCCTCAGGTCATAAGGAAAATCCAAAAAGAGGATACGACCGTAATCCTCATCGCTCCCTTTTGGCCCAAGAGGGCTTGGTTTTCATCCCTTCTCCAAATGCAGCTCAAAGCGTTTTGGCACTTTCCGTTGAGACAGGACCTGCTGATACAGGGTCCTCTGGTTCACGAGGAGGTAGCGAAGCTAAAACTCACAGCTTGGCTTCTGAAGAGCAGATTTTGAGAAGGAAGGGGTTTTCGAATAGGTTAGTTGCTACACTCCTATCTAGCAGAAAGAGTGTTACCAGAGCAATTTATTCCAAAGTCTGGAAAGTTTTCAACCCCTGGTGCACTAAGTCCGATTGGTCCTTAAGGGATATTTTGTCTATTCTGGAACTCCTGCAAGAAGGAGCGGATAAGGGCTTAGCAGTTAGTACTCTCAGGGTTCAAGTTGCCGCGCTGGAAGTATTTTTGGAGAAATCTCATCGGAACCCTTCATGACCAGATTCTTCAAGGCCCCCTTACCCGGTCCAGACTTGCAGTGGTCAGAGGCTGTCCAAAATGGGACCTATCTGTTGTACTACAGGCCCTGACCAAGGAACCCTTTGAGCCTATGAATTTAGCCTCCCTGAGACACATTGATTGTCTCTGATTACATTGAAAACAGTTTTCTTTAGTTGCTATATCAGATCAAAGAATTAGTAAGCTTCAAGCCTTGTTAATCAGAGAGCCATTTTTTTCTATTTTTCCAGACAGAATTGTTCTGAAGACAAATCCTATTTTTTTACCGAAGTCGCTTGAGTCCAAAATCGAGCTCCGGAGATTATACTTCCTACATTTCTAATCCATCGGGAAAGAAGGAAGAAGAATTCCACACCCTGGATGTTAAGAGAGCAGTCTTTAATTACCTTGAAGCCACTAAGGACTTTAGACGTTCGGACGCATTATTTGTTTCATATGCTGTTAGTAAGAAAGGAAGACAAACTACCAAAGGAACTATTGCCAGATGGTTGAGAATGGCTATCACAGAGGCCTATTCCCTTTCAGGCCAAGAGAGTCCAGTTGGTATTTGGGCTCATTCTTCAAAAACTTTAGCGGTGAGTTGGGCAGAAAAAGCCACCCCCGAACAGATCTGTAAAGCAGCCACGTGGTCAAGTCTGACGACCTTTGTCCGTCGTCATAGGTTAGACCTCCTGACGGCAGGGGACCAGGCTTTCGGTAGGAAAGTCTTACAGGCTGTTGTCCCACCCTAATAGGGTAAGTCTCGATTATCCTCTCGGGTGCTGTCCTGAAAGACGTTTTGGGAAAATTCAAATTAGACTTACCAGTAACTTGTTTTCCAATAGTCTTTCAGGACAACAATAACCTGCCCTTTGTGTTGCTGTATACTATGACATAATTGTTTATGTGTTTCAGCCAGGGCTGGAAGTTCTCTACAAACAACTGAAGGAAGCTGGGTGAAGGGCTTCTGTTAAAGCTTTGGATGATGGGGTGTTTCCTGTTGGAGGAGGAGCCATGATCTCTCGGGGTGCTCTCCTGAAAGACTATTGGAAAATAAGTTACCGGTAAGTCTAACTTGAAATTTTTACTTCCTGTTATAAAACATATCCAATAACATTTCTTTATAACTAGTAATGGCAGCAATCGGCGACTTATAGCGGGACTGCTATATTGCGGCGGACATTCTGATACTTTTTGGGGACCAGTGACACTAATACAGTGATCAGTGGTAAAATATGCATGGTCACTATACTAACAAAACTTGCAGGGAAGTGCTTTTACTAGGGGAAGAGATGGAATTTATTCTCTGCTTTGCAGGGACACCAACTCCATCCCTTCCCCCCTGTCAGAATGATGATCTGCCTTGTTTACATAGGCAGATTGCCGTTCTGCCTCCCTGCCTAGCGATTGGCGGGTGCTGGCGGACATTGAGTACTGTGCACCCACCCATCAGCTTCTGCTGTGTGCAGTCACAATTGTAGCAAGCCCCCTACCTAGAAGTGTCAGATCATGTGTATATGCATGATCTGGTGCACAGGTGCCACCCTGTAGCAATAAAACTGCTATAGGGTGGTACCTAAACTGGTTAAAATGAACCATTACATTGCTGATACTAGACAAGGTAACAATTTAGGGGGACCATGAAGCCAATATTTGCTTCTCCTGCTGCCCCAATCTTCCGACCTACCTTCAGAGAAAATCCTGGAACTCCCAGGTAATGGAGGCCTTTTTTTTGCAATACCCCCACAGTGATTGACACTTGAGCTGCCAATCACCAGACCGGAACATGTAAACATGGGCAATTATAAACCGTGGAAAGATAGTACTGGACTCGCGAGGTTATCTTATTGCTCTTGCTATCCTATAATACTATAATGATGATGATGTAGGTGATCGGTTTGCTGAGCAGGCCCCTTCTACATCCCAGAGCTTCGCCACAGTTTCCTTGACTTGTAGTGTTAAGCTTTGTTGACTCAGGCTAAGTTCACAATTATACTTGTTAGGCGCACAGTTAACACCTTGATCTCCCCTAGATGTTAACCCCTTCCCAACCAGTGTCATTGGTACAGTGACAGTGTATAGTATTATCACTGATCACTGTATTAGTGTCACTGGTGATGTCAGTGTCATTCAGTTTCCCCCCCCCCCCAGCGTCAGTTAGTGTCAGATTGTCCGCCACACTATCACAGTCCCACTATAGGTTGCTGATCACCGCCATTATTAGTATATAAAAGAAAAAAAAAAACAGTATATATACCATCATTTGTAGACGCTATATCTTGCATGCAAGCCAAACAATATATACACTTATTGGGATTATGCTTACCAAAGACATGTAGCAGAATAAATTTTGGTCTAAATTTATGAAGAAATTTGATTTTTTACATTTTTTTAATTGGATATATTTTATAGCAGAAAGTTATCAAATAACCACAAAAGAAAGCTCTATTTGCGTGAAAAAAATTATATAAATTTCCTTTGGGTACAGCATTGCATGACTGCAGTACGAAGTACGAGGGGGCGTGACTGGATGTGAAGGGGTGAGGACGTGGAGGAGAGCACTCCGGCTCCTATGTAATAGAATCTGTTGCAATTATCCTGAATCTGGGGCCATCCTGGTTGCTGAGCTGCTGCATTAAAGTCGGGGCTCTCCTTGGATCCATCAGTGCCACCCAGGCGCCGTTCTGCCAAGAAACAGCTGCCTACTAATGTATCGGGCTCCCCGGCAGTCACACGTGCGGCTGCAATCTTGACTTCCGGATTCGGATGGGCAGTGGCAATGCAGACAGACCTGCGGCTCCCGTTGAACATGGAGCAGGACGGAGGAGAGCCCACAGCCAGCAGGTACATAACAGCCAGCGGCTGAAGCCTCCACCTCAGCTATCCTGGTGGCCATAGAGACCAGTACATCTACCCTCATGGGCAGAATAGACTCCCTGGCCACAGAGTGCGGCCTTATCAGACAAGATAAGTTCAGGGGCCGTGTTACCGCAGCAGAGAGCCGCATTTCAGATGTGGAGGATACCGCAGTCACTGCCTCCCAGCATGTCATAGAATTACAACGTATTGTTAAAATTTTGATGGCGCGGTCTGAGGATATTGAAAATAGAAACATAGAAAAGTGACGGCAGAAAAAGACTGAGTAGTCCATCGAATCTGCCCCTTTTTTATTTATTCATTTATTTATTTTTTTACAGTCTTAAAATAGACTGCGGCGTAATAATGTGCGAGTGGTGGGCCTCCTGGAGGGCTCCGACCCCACTGGCTTTGCTGAGAAATTCTTCAAAGACATCCTAACTTTGCAGCAAGTTTCCTCTGCCTACATTGTGGAGCGGGCCCATAGGGTCCCAACAGGCCCCAGACCACAGGGACCGCTGCATAGACAATTCCTGGTTTGCTTCTTGAATTATCAGGATAGGAAGCTAGGAGAAAGCCACAGCTCCAGGTTGGAAAACACTACCCTGCATTTCTTTCCTGACTTCTCCCTGGAGTTGCAGAGACGTCATCGCTCATTCATGGAGGTTCACAAAAGGCTGCGGGAGAAGGGGCTCAAATATGGTATGCTGTACCCCAGTAAGCTCTGGGTTGAATATCGGGGCTCCGTGAAAATCTTTGAAGTTTCCTTGGATGTATCGGATTGGCTGGATACCCTGGATTAATTTTCTTTGGTGGGGGGTAGGGGTCAAAGGTCTCCTGCTACTAGCCCTTACATTGGATGAGCTTAAAATAACCTTTGCTTCATGCATGCAGCAGTTCGTGTTTTTTTCCATGCTTCTGTCGGAACACTCGATTGTTATGTTTTACCACTGCGGGTTTTGTATCCTGTTCATAAATTGTTCAATATTTTGCCCTCCATTTATTATTTTCCAACATATATGGATGACTTCTGTGCATTATCGGAGTACTTGCATGGGATTCGCAAACTCTCTAGAACAGTCGTTTTTTTTCCCCCCATTTCTGGTTGATAGAGAACTACCCCAGTTGACAGACTGGACCCCCTATTTTCACTTTTTCACCACCCTTTTTTTCTACTCTTGGAGTATATGGAGTGACTGTCTACGTAAGTGCATTCCATTTTTTTTTTTTTAACAGAAGCAATGCATTCCAATTTTGGTTTTGTTTTTGGGATCAAGTCCGCCTGCTGGTTACTGTTTTTGTTTTTATGCTGGCAAGACAGGGACAACTAGACTTTTAGTTGGGACTGTTAGGGGGGGGTACCACCTCCCTGTTTTTTGTGTTTTTTTTTCCCCTTATTTTGTATTTTATTTGCAGTGTTTTTCCTATCACTTCTGGGCAGGTAACCTTGTGGGTTTGCCATGAGTTCTTGGAAGTGGTGGTCCTCAGGGACAAGCATTATCTATTTGTTTTATATGTACTTTGTACCTTAATTTTGACCCTAGGCTCCCATCTTGTGGCCTTTTTTGTGAATTACAGTCATGGCTTTAAATGTTAGTTATTTCTTGGAATGTCAGGGGATTGAATTCCAAATTTAAGAGGGCTTTGGTGTTAAAATACCTGCAGGCCCATCATCCTCACATTATGTTTCTACAAGAAACGCACCTTCTAGGTAGTAAAATTCTGGCACTGAATTGTTCGTGGATACACAGAGCCATACATGCCACGTTCTCCTCATATGCCCGGGGTGTGTCAATACTGCTACATAGATCATTGCCTTGCTCTGTAGAGACGGTGATTACCAATCCTGGGGGAAAGTATCTAATGGTGCGCATTACTGTCTATTCACACTGATTGGCCTTGGTTAACATTTATGTCCCCCCTCCATTTTCTGGTAATATCCTGTATGAGGTATTTGAAAAACTGGAGCCTCATGCCCCATTTAATTTGTTAATGGCAGGGGATATTAACAACATCTTAGATTATGCATTGATACGTCCAACCCGCATAGATTCCCTAATCTGAAATTATTGCACTGGGCGGAGGCAGCTGGTCTTACTGAATTGTGGAGGTGGAGGCATCCTGCGGAGAAGTGTTATTCATATTCGTCTCCGGTCTTTGCTTCCTCCTCCAAAATTGATATGGAGTTTGCTAATGCTGCCCTATTACCTCTGGTAGCAGACACTGTTTATCTGCCTGGGGGAGTTGCTGATTACACCCTACTACAGATTGACTTGCAACTTGGGTCTCGTGGGACTAGAAAGGTTTGGCGCTTGTCCCCTGGTTGGGTAAAGGAATCAACCATGGAGGAAGTGATTCAGCCACACATAGATTCATATTGGCAAATTAATGCAGGTTCTGCCACAATGTAACTAGCATGGGACGCTTTCAAGGCTACCACTAGGAGGATGTACATATCGGCTATTAAAGCCCTTCGGAAGAAGCGTAGCAGTGTGGGAACTGACCTTCAGGATAAGGAACAGATGTGCGCGCGGGAACATGCGGGCTCAACCTCCCTAGATACGTTGACTCGGTTGCAGTTTGCCAGAAGGAATGTGTATCTCCATTTTCAGCATATGGCCTTCTGCCAGCTGCAACAGAGTACAGCTCGCATTTTTGAAAAAGGGAGCGAAAACAGTAAGCTACTGGCTCTGTTGACGGCAGTGGACAAACCCATGACCATTATTTCCTGTATTTCCCCTGCACCTGGAATAAAATTAACTGATGGGAAAGATATCTTACAGGCCTTTGTATCTTTTTATAAAACATTGTACTCACCTATAGCACCATACGACGTAAGGAAACTGCTGGCTATCTTAGAGGCCCTGCACTTTCTAGATTCTAGAGAATTCTTAGATGCCCCACTCAAGGAAGAAGAGGTCGTTGTGGTGGTTCGCTCTTTTCCTACTGGTAAGGCTTCGGGCCTGGATGGCATACCAGTAGAGTGGCACCATTAATATTCAGATGCCCTTGCCCCTCGACTACTACAATTGTATGTGGATTGTTATCAGTAGGAGTGCTTTCCTTCTTCCTTTTATGAGGCACACATAGTGCTACTGGTTTAGCCGGATAAGGATCTACTGCTGTGCTCGTCCTATAGGCCTATATCATTGTTGAATATTGATTTCAAGGGCTTAACTAAATTGTTAGCTACCAGGTTAATATTGATTTTGGAACACATCATATCCCCAGATTAGACTGGTTTCATGCCCAAGACATCCACGGATATCAACCCAGGTAGGGTATTCAAGCACACACAGTTGAGTTCAGATATTTCCGGTGGAGGGATATTGGTCTTCCTCAATTTTAGAAAAGGCCTTTATTTCCATCGACTGGGAATATATGTCTACTGTGTTTGGCTTTGCCCTCACTTTAGGAAATGGATTGACCTTCTTTACCAATCCCCAACCCAGCTATTAAACCGAATGGCATGTTATCAGAGGTTTTTTTCGGTAAGTAGGGGCACTCGCCAGGGATGCCCTATGTTACCTGGTATTTTTGCCATTATGATTGAACCTTTGGCTGCGGCCTTGAGGGCTTCCACGGAAGTACAGGGGATATCTGTGGGCAGCCTGACTGAAAAGTCAGTGCTTTACGCGGATCATATGGTTCTTTATTTAGGAGACTTGGATACATCTTTGGCGGCGGCGTTCGATATTTTAAACGTATTTGCTACCTATTCAGGCCTGAAAGTCAATTGGGGTAAATTTCAGAATCACTGAATCCTTCCTGTAGGGTCCCGACCAGTTGCCCTGTGCAACAGATGGACACAGGGTCAAGTACCTGGGCTTATATATTTCCAACACCATATCAGACTTCATAGTACTGAATGTTACTCCGCTGTTGTCGAAGCTTAGAACTAGATTACAGGCTTGGCAAACTTTACCTTTAATGCTCATAGGTAGGGTGAACTTACTGAAGATGACATTTCTACTATTATTTCTATATATATTTTGGAATTCACAAATATACAAAAGCATTGATCAGCTGGTCTCGTCTTTCCTGTAGCAGGGACGCCACCTGAGTATTAAACTCCGGGTGTTGCAATTGCGGTGGAAACGGGGGTTTGGAGGTCCCCAATGTCTATAGGTATTTTTTGGCAGGGCAGCTAGTATTTGCTCATAGATGGGTTAGTCTTCCAGATGACGATGCTGCCACTACTCTTGAAGCTGCCATAGTCGGCTCTTATGAAGCATTGATACATCTGTTGTTACGTGGAAACAGGGCTCCGTATCAGGTCACGTTGTCCATGCGGGGGACTGGTCGTGCATGGGTGGTGACTAGTAAGGTGAGTGGAGACGCAGTGATTTCTTCTCATACTCCATTGTGGATGAATCCCAATTTGATCCAATTTTTGGAGTACCCAGATCCAATTATTTGGACTAAATTTGGTATTAAGACATTGAGAGATATAGTGGGTGGTCGGAGTCTCCTTCCGTTTGATGCCCTGAAAGCAAAATGTCAACAACCCAACACTCACTTGTTTCGCTATCTGCAACTCAGACACGCGTATGATGCCCAATTCGGTAGTAATACTCTCAGTCTGCAAATGAGTGATCTAGAATCTCTCCTCGGAGACAGTGAATTGGATAAGGCACTGTCTACAATTTACAAATAACTATTCACAGATGGGGGCAAACTTTTTACATGTTGTAGGGCAATTTGGGAGGCAGTGTTCCCCCAGATGGATGGGGACGACTGGGATGACATTTGGGATATCAACTTTACTAGGTTGGTGTTGGCTAGGGACCAATCTCATTAAATTTAAATTTCTTACATCAGCTTTATCTTACGCCAAGAAATTGGCTAGGATGTTCCCTACTCAGTCGCCCTGTTGCTGGTGGTGCACCTCCTCGGATGCTGACTTTCTACACATATTTTGGAATTGTGTATCTATCCAAAACTTCTGGAGGGGTCACTGAATGTATAGAGGAGGTTACTGCTGCACATATACATGCAATAGATAGAGGTGTGTCTCTTGGGGTTGGTTGATGCCTTAGTTCCAAAAAGAGTGATGCGGACTTTGTTGACAATCCTACTTTATTATGCCAGGAAGTTAATAGTGCTCTCTTGGAAAAAGACTGTTCCTCTGACTATTCCACCATGGAAGGCTATTGTGAACAAGGTCGCCCCCTTATACAAGGCCACCTATGCTAGCAGAGGTATACCAGTTAAATTTGACAAAGTGTGGGGTAGTTGGATGAACATTACATGGGGTTTGAAATTCAATTTAATAGGTGTAACATATAATGTATAGTAGTCCTATCTTGGGGTGATGTAGTATCTGCCTGGGTTTACTCTGGGAAAATGGTGGGCCGCAGTCGATTAATTATACGTACAGGTGGTTTGTGCACCGATGGAAGGGGAGATACATGAAATGGGGAAAAGTATCATGCATTTTGCTATTGCTTTGATTTGTAGTGTACATAGAGGTCCTGGATCCTGTACTTCTGTCTGTGGGTCTGGGCAGTGGGGTTATATGTCCAGCCAAATGTCGAAGAAGTGTATGTTGTGTATTGTAATGTGGCCATGTTGGACCATTAGGCTTCACGCCTTTTACGTTTCTTTTGTATTGTTATTATAAAACTTAATAAAGAAAATTTTCCAAAAAAAATAAAAAAATGTAGCGAAGTGCCATATAGTAAAAAATGGCCTGGTCATGAAGGGAGTAAAAATCTTCCGGAGCTGAAGTGGAGAGTTACTCATGTCGTATCATTTCACTTTCAGTATTTGCTGCATTACCTGGTTTCGGTAAAGAACTGGATGAATCGGCACAGCTGGGAACGCAATCCCATTGCTACAGCTTCCTGGTCTCTTCTCAGGGACAGCTACCATGGAGACATTTGTCTGCGCTACGAGGCCCAGCATATCGCTGTAGCTGTGTTATACTTCTCTCTGCAGTGCTATGGGGTGGAAGTCCCAGGAAACGACAGTGCTGAGAACCAGTGGTGGAAGGTAGGTGCTTGTGCTGACTGTTCACTTACAATGGCTGGATGCTGTTTACTGGCGCTGTGTCGCAGTGTACTGGCAATGCAGGCAGACATATTTGTTGAATTAGAGGGAAACAAAGCTAAAGGAGAAATATGGCCAAAGCTCGTTTGGCTCTACTTCTCCTATAAATCACAGCTGTGCAGTTTGTTTTTCACTCCTGTGAACCGTTTTCAGTCAACGGCGATGTTGGCTGATGTCACTCAAGCCAGTCCAGGCTCTGCAGAGATCCCGACTTTAATGACGGGATGCACCCAGATGCCTTAGCGGCAGCTGGCTCATTCTCTGAGCATGCCTCTGGGAGACTGCGCCAGCTGCTCCCGCCCCCTGCACAGCCTGACGCACCAGTGAGCGCTGGAGGGGCAGAGAATAGAGCCGGTGACTCATAGTCACCGGCTCTCTGCTCGCTGAAGACCGAGAACTGAGCGATCAGCTCTTTTGACCCCTTTCACACTTGTGCGACTAGTCCTGCGACTTGGGACTTCAAAGTCACATGACAAGCTGTTCCCCATGATTTCCAGTGAGTACCATTCATATCTGTGCAACTTCAAGTCACAGCACCTTTAAAGTAGTTCCTGCACTACTTCGGTCTGACTTTGATGCGATTTGAGGTCAATAGACCTCAAGATTACACAGGCATTGCTTCAAGTCGCGTCAAAATCGCATGGCTTTCAGGTAGCAGAAGTGGGAAAGGGGCCTTAATTGCTCAGTTCTCGGTCTTAGAGGCGTCGGGGAAAGATGCAGCATTGGACTGATGCTGCATCCACCTAGGTGAGTGAGAGTGCTCTCATCTACTCCACTACACTCCTGCACTGTCCTTTGGCATCCTGATGGCCAGTACAGGGCTGTGGGTCCCACCTCTGTCTTGATAATGTCAGAGGTCTAGCAATGCCACGGAGCCTGCAGGAGCGGAGGGTACGGTAAGGCTGGCTATAGATGACCATCAAGGTGGATGGAGGAATCCTCCCCACTGCCCTATTGTATTCTGACAGTGGGGACTCTGCTGTCAGAATACACTGATCAATGCTGCAGCCGCTGATCGAATGACGATTTTCCAAAATTTCCGTTTCACAAATGTCAATAGTTAGATCTTCTTCATTTGAGGGGGAGCAACCATAGATAGATCACAGTTCAGACGGTCCCTGCTGAATCAGTGGAATTTTTGATCCATCTATGGTCAGCTTGAGTAAAACTGCTTTTACTGCCCCCTAGACCTAAGAGAGCATTTAACCCTTGCAGTGCACAAGGTAGGAGCATTTTCTTTCTCTGCAGTTCAGCTTTAAAGCACAACTCTGGGATATATTACAATTCTAATTTGACAGCATGTGTATTCTAAGGGAGAGTGAAAGCACTTTTACTTACCCTATCCTCTGCTTCCTAGCGGGCGGCTCTCCCCCATGCTCAGACAGTGGACTGTTCCTGCATTGCACTGCTATGGTCCTTGCATTGGTATTGATGATGTCAGAGAACCTTAGACCACCGGAGCCTAGGAGAGAAGACACTATAGGGACCAATCTGCCAGCACAGAGGGGGATTGGCAAAATTAATCTTTTCTTGGTTCGAGTTTCCTGCAGTTGGGCTTTAAGCTGCCTGAAAATATTATTCAAATTTCAGTTTAAATACCAGCTCAGTTACTGTGCCATGGCAACTTTTCAAGAGCTATTCTGGGATGTTAAATATAAACTAACAGTGAGAGTCTTCTTTTTATTCCATGAAACCGCACTTCAAAAAGGCAAATTCTGCTTTTCTAAAACTATTCAATCCCCTATCCCTGCCCCTTTTTTTTATTTTACCCATCTTCCTTCCATTGCCTCTTCAAAGCCAGTTTTAGGCATATGTACCCTACATAGTGCAGTTGTCTAATTACATTTGTTATTATTATTATTATTATTTTTTTTTTTTATGACAGGCATAAGTTCTTGACAGCAGTCTCCTGTCATCCTCTACACAGCAGCATTCAGACTGTAAGAGGATGGTGCAGTCCTAGGAGAATGTACATGTGCTGGCAGGAGGAGAGAGCAGAGTGATGGACTCATCAGTGTTTTGCTGCTCTTCTATTATATTATTAGCACAGTGTTTTTTAACAGCGGTTCTGCCAGGAGTCCTCAAGGAGTGCCGGGACAACAGCCCGATGTTAGCTATCCTCTTGTTAACTGCTCTGTATAGAGCGGATGCAGAGAGCTGTGCAGCCCGCCCGACGTGTCCTCAGCAGCTGATGTTGTCATCGTTTAGTAGAACATGGCTGGGCGGCCAGCACGGCTTTCTGTTTTACTGGGCATAGTACAGAGGAGGAGAGAGCTGGGAGGAGGTGTGGGCAGAGCTCTCTGCATCCACTCTATACACAGGAGTTAGTAGTGCTCTCCTTCTCCTCAATCACAGAGGCTCTCACATTGTAGTTAGAGCTGCCCCCCCCCCCCCACACACACACACACACACACACCCATGATCACATCATCACAAGTGTGGGCTCATGCCTGTGATAGCTTGCAGCTTCATAGCCGGGTGCGCACTGCACATGCACTAGTCGTGCTCAATGGCAATCTTCTGGGACCTGTGATGTGTGCCAAACGATTGCAGGTAACCCCCCCACAAAAAAAACGCCAAATGTGGTATGTAAGGGGGTGAGGAGCATTTCCACTATTCATGTAAAAAGTGCAGAGCAGTTTCCCTGCTCACAGCTGTCAAAAAACAAAGCAGCCGGCTTATCAACAACATGCAGTGCTGAAAGAGACAAAAAAACATTGTATCTTCTTATCTGTCCTTCTGTTTATAAATTTACAGAACAAAGGGATGAACTTTGGTCTGCAAATGAAGTCAGTCTAAAGCAACCTCGTCAAGTAAAAAAAAACACTTATTAACCATTAATTTACTTTAATCAGCCTTAACTCCTTATTCTCCTTCTCCATTGAATTATTATTTTTCTTCTGATTTTTTAAATTTACTTCTATTTTATAAACTCTTAATCATTTAAAAAAAATTTTTGTTTGCTTTGTTCATTAACCGGTTCGAGACCGGCTTGCGTACGTTTACTGCTGCAGAGTGGCATGATCCGGCGAATTGCCGTTTATAAGCCGGCGGCGCGCTCTCGTGCCCGCCGCACTCTCCAGCAGTATGGCCAAGGGTCGGGCGGACTCGATGTCCCCTGGCTACCCGCGATTGCCTGGCACAGAAGAAAAACGGGGAACTGCCAATGTAAACACAGCCGTTCCCCGCTCTGTCAGGCGGCATGTAAGAGATCTACTGATCCCTGTCACTGGGATTAGTTAGATCTCTTATGCCCCTGGCTGCCCAGCCCCCTTACAGTTAGAACACGCCTAGGGAACACAGTTTACCCCTAGATCGTCCCCTGCAGGTTAACCCCTTCACTGCCAATGACATTTACACAATAATCAGTGGATATTTACATTTCTGATTGCTGTATAAATGTCATTGGTTTCAAAAAAGTGTCAAAAATGTCCAACATGTCCGCTGCAATATCACAGTCCCAATAAAAATCGCAGATCATTACTAGTAAAAAAAAAAAGTAAAAACGCCATAAATTAATTCTCATGGTTTGTAAACACGGCAACTTTTGTGCAAACCAATCAATAAACACTGATTGCGTTTTTTTTGGGTTTTTTTTACCACAAATATGAGGAAGAATATAAATCGGCCAAAACTGATGACTAAATTAGTATATATATATATATATATATATATATATATATATATATATATTTTTTTTTTTTTTTTTTTTTGATATATATTATAGCAAAAAGTAAAAAATATATTTTTTTTTTCAAAATTGTCGCTTTTTTTTGGTTACTAGCGGTGATTAGAAGTGATGCAGAGTGGATCAAATCCCACCAAAAGAAAGCTCTATTTGTGGGGAGAAAAGGACACCAATTTCGTTTGGGTGCAACGTCGCACAACCGCGCAGTTGTCAGTTAAAGCGACACAATGCCGAATCGGAAAAAGTGCTCTGGTCCTACAGTGGGAAATCCTTCTGGTCCTTAAGTGGTTAATATTTTACACCTTCAACATATATTTACACGTTTCACATTGAAAAAAGTGTAAAATTAAGAAAAAAAAATTCATTTTTAAAATAACTTTTCAATGCTTTGTACCATATCTGACAGTGAAGTGTAAAAAAAAAATAAAAAAAAAGATGTGGTAATTGTTATCAGCCAGTTCTAAAAAAAAAAAAAAAAAAAAAGACCCTTATATAACTTTTTTTTTACAAAAGGTGGACAGTGCCTTTAACTTGTATATGGCAGACAAGTTAAAAAAACATTGGTGACGGTATATGTTCAATTTCCGTGACAGGTGGAAAACATTTTTTTTTCAATATATTCC
>BLSH010266822.1:580318-594101 GCA_018402905.1 Glandirana rugosa | reverse complement strand
GTTACCGCGGATTCCCGTCATTTTGTGACCGGCTGTGATTGGACACAGCCGGTCACGTGGTAAAGAGCCAATACTATTGGCTCTTTACCGTGATCGGGGTCGGGCATTGTCCGAGGGACAAGCCCGCCCCCCGATCGCCGCGCTGCGCGCCCCCTGGGGCGCGCGCCATTGATGTCAGTGACCGGCTGTGATAGGACACAGCCGGTCACGCGGTAAAGAGCCAATTTTATTGGCTCTTTACCCCGATCACGGAAGGCCGGGGTCCCGAGGGACACGGCCGGTCCCCGATCGCCGCGATGCGGGCCCCTGAGGGCCCGCAAAGCGGCGAAAACAAGAGGACGTAATATAACGTCCACTTAGGATGGGGAGTCCACCTTGCCGGCGTATTTTTACAATACGCCGGTAAGGAAGTGGTTAATATGACTTGCCCTTATTTAAAATGTGCCATTAAAGCAGTGGATACCATGTTGTTTTTGTGTGAATTTAACCCCTTCTTGCCTCTCAGCCCTTTAAGGATTCTAAAAGCTGGCGGGCATTCGGGTCATGTGACCACTGATTGGCTGTCACAGCGGTCTCTCCTCCCTTTCCAGTCATTTCTATCACTCCTGCTTTATCTCTCACAGTGACTCGATGTCTGTGGGACATCACCGCCTCTGCCCCCTAGCCTCCTGATTTTATCTCTCCCTGCTCTGGACGATCTCTGTGTAGTGACCCCCTCCTCCTGTGTCCTTTCCCTCGGACCCCCTCCTCTCTAGCTGCATGGCCAAACTGAGTGGTGCTCTGACAGGTAACAATTTCAAACTTCATATCACTGATATAGCTGTGGAGACAACTGTTCTTTCAGATTCTAGTTTTAGTAAGGGCCCATTCACAAAAGGTGCAAACCCTGTGTCTCCCATGCAGGGCTGTCTTTTATCAGCATGGGGGTACATAGATGTTGTGTGCAACCCCATGCCAGCACCCCATTCACATCTACTGACACATGAGGCTGCATGGACACAGCCACTGTATCCTGACATGACATGCAGGTGCGCGTTCCAATAGAAATGAATGGGAAGCTGGCACAGGGATGCATGCAATGTCTGTGCATCCCCGTGCTGTTAAAAAAGCCCTGCACAGGACACATCTGCGGTGCATGTGAATAGACCCTAAAGAACTCATGTACATGGAGGCTTAGTGAGCTCTCCCCAGGCATAAGAAAACAACAGGGATTTTACACGGAAGCTAATAAAGCTGGGCAATTCGACTAGTCCAACAAGGACTGGATACGTTTTAATCCATCTACGGCTATTCTTGCTAAAGAGACATCAATTTAATGATCAACTTCTCTCAAACCAGCAGAAATGTTTCCTTCAATCTGCAGCGCTGACATAGATGTCTCAGGGCAAAGGATTCCCTCATCCACCTTAGTTGTGTGGATGGGGGGATCCACTCATTTTTTTTGATCAGACACTGACCGATAAAAAATAAGCAACTGATCCTTCTGTCACGGACCTCCGTCCTCAACAGGATTGTGTCCACTGTAAATGCTTCCTTCATCCGGTACCAGCACGATCCAAGGTCCCTTGGCCCACCCAGTCACTTTTTTTGAAGCATCAGTATCTGACTATTTATTCAAACACACGTACAGAGATATACACTCAGAGGACTATCCCCCCTCCTTGGCATAATGGCACAGGGCGGGGTAACAATAGACACACAGGTGTATTCAAACTTCTCATCAGTAGACTGTCTGATCAGCAGGGAGGGCTATTGGAAGAAATCCCTCCTCCCTGCCGCCATTCATTTTGTATGAGCTGCAATTGCTCCCCTTTTTTTGGGGGGAGGGGGTTGCAAACAACGCTTCCCCTGTTGGCATCTCAGCAGCACCCCCTGCACTTACCCTGGCAGGACTCGGTGGGTAGGATGCAGGCTTCGGCGGGTTGCGTGCTCCGGCGGCAGCAGGCTTCTATGGGCGGCGGGTGAGCTCCCGTGTCTTCAGGGTGGCCCCTCCCTTCTTCTCCTAGGCATCCAATAGGATCGCCTGTCTTTTCAGCCAATCGGGTGACTGGTATCAGACCCACTTCCCGATTAGCCGGGAGGAGGATCAGTGTAGCAACAGAGAATATTAATTTGCTGTAGCAACACACCTGGGTGGGCTCCGGATGTAATTCTCTGCACCCCAAGCCCACCCTATTTTGAAGCCTACTAGAGCCTCTGGCTCTAATCAGTGCTTCAAAAAACACACAACCGCCCATCCCCGCTACAGGAATTCTTACGCCCGGCGTCCTGAAAGGGGCCATACGCATGGGTAGGGAGGGTGGCGGGGCATAGATAGGGGGGCAGCGCCCGTGCACCCACAATGGATGGGCCGTCCCCTGGCGCAAAGTATTGGTATTAGGTATCTGTCACGTACCTGGTGGTAGAGTCTGGCTTATGCGGGGGGCAACCTCTCTTGCGGCCCTGGTTCGAGAACCCCTGGTAGTGTGGACAGGGAGCTCTGGAGCACAGGGGGGCATGAGGGCTGGACAAACTTCAGGTGGTTGGGAGAAGTCCAAGGAAGCTCGTGCAAGACAGGAGAGTAGTGGTTCAGTCCGGGTTGGCAACTGGCAGGCGGTGCGGTACAACGGGATCAGGCAAACGAATGGTCGGGTACAGGCAGGGTCGGCAACGTGCTGGCAACAGAAGTACAGTAGGAGCAGGCAAGCGGATGGTCGTAAACAAGCCGGAGTCAGGTGCGGGCAGATATCAACAGGTCCAAGGGAACAAGCCGGGGTCACAGGAACAGGAAGTCACACGAAAGTAGTCACCGGGGGTTTCACAGGTTCAGGGAACGTTGTAGAGCGGACAACATCTGCTGCAGGGCTCTGCTGACTGAAATAGAGCCGCCAGGCGCCGTTTCCGGCGCGTGCGCGCGCACGTGAGCGCGCGCGCACGCGGGTGCGCGCACGGGCGCGCGCGAACGCGCACAGGCGCGCGCACCACCGCGGAAAGGCAGAGATCGGTCCTTTCCTGACAGTATCAGAGCGTTTGCACAAGTACAATTACTCGTGCAAATGCTTAGTATTAGAAACGATACTGGTATCAGTGCAACCCTAGTACAAGCTATTATATATATTTTTTTTCCAGCAGGCTGAACAGATTTCTGCATCCACTCAAACAAGGTGGATGGAAGAATACCCCCTCTGTGCTATTGTAAGCAGGACTCTTCGACTGTCAGAATACAATGGTCAGCGCTGCAGCCCGCAGATCGAAGGAGGTTTTCAGGCAGGACCAAGATCAACTTCAGATAGTTTTAGAGCACCATTTACAATCTTCAGCAATCACCCTTGGACAGCCAGGTTACAAATTTTTGGCTGCGAACCAAGCCATCATCAAAGCAATCTAATTGGCAGTGTGCTTTGTGATCATTGTGATGATGATCAGAAATGTAAATAGTAATACTGGTGCACTCCGCAACCATCACATACGTTTTTGTGTGCTGCAAATGGTTCTCCTAGCTCTGCCCCTGTGGGGGGTGCATTTTGGCATCTTCGCCCTGGGCACTGAAATACCGTGTTACCTTGGGGGATGCTTTGCTTCAGCAGGGAAGCTGGTCAGAGTCGATGGGAAGATGGGTGGAGCCAAATACAGGGCACTCCTAGAAGAAAACCTGTTAGAGTCTATAAAAGACTTGAGACTGGGGCGGAGGTTCACCTTCCAGCAGGACAACAACCCTAAACATACAGCCAGAGCTACATAGTTACATAGTAAACGAGGTTGAAAAAAGTCCATCAAATGTGTGTGTTTTTAATGTCAGTATTAAATTGTATACCCCTCAATGTTGTGGTCCCTTAGGTGTGCATCTAATAGTTTTTTGAAATTATCTAGACTCCCAGCAGAGACTACTGCTTGTGGAAGAGAATTCCACATCCTCACTGCTCTTACCGTAAAGAATCCTCTATGCTTTTTAAGGTTAAACCGCCTTTCTTCTATTTTTAGTGAATGGCGCGTGTCTTTGTGTGCTCCCTTGCACGGAATAGTTTTGTAACTACTGTGGGGTCACCAGTACAGTATTTGTACATTGAAATCATATCCCCTCTCAAGCGTCTCTTCTCCAGAGAGAATAAGTTCAGTGTTTGTAATCTTTCCTCATAACTAAGGTCCTCCAATCCCTTAATAAGCTCCGTACACTTTCCAATACCAGGACACCCTTCCTGAGGACTGGTGCCCAGAACTGGACAGCATATTCCAGGTGCGGCCTCACCAGAGACTTGTATACTGGGAGAATTATTGATTTATCCCTGGAGTTGATCCCTTTCCTGATGCATGCCAACACTTTGTTAGCTTTGCTTGCAGCAGCTTGGCATTGCATGCCACTGCTGAGCCTGTTCTCCACTAGGACCCCAAGGTCTTTTCCCATCCTAGATTCCCCCAGAGGCTCTCCCCCTAGTGAGTAGTTTGCTTTCTTGTTCTTGGTACCCAAATGCATTATCTTACATTTTTCTACGTTAAATCTCATTTGCCACTTGTCTGCCCACCCCATTAATTTATTCAGATCTTCTTGCAAGGTTTCCACATCCTGTGGAGAGTTTATTGCTCTGCTTAGCTTGCTATCATCTGCAAATATTGAGATTGAGCTGGTCACCCCGTCCTCCAAGTCGTTTATGAATAAATTGAATAGGATTGGTCCCAGGACAGAACCTTGGGGAACACCACTTTCTACACCAGACCATTCTGAGTACTTCCCATTTATCACCACCCTTTGGACTCGCCCCTGTAGCCAATTTTCAATCCAGGTGCTCACCCTTTGATCCATGTTAAGGGACCTTAATTTGCACAGTATACATTTATGGGGAACTGTATCAAATGCTTTCGCAAAATCCAGATACACCACATCTACAGGCCTTCCTTTATCTAGATGGCAGCTCACCGCCTCATAGAAGGTTAATAGATTGGTTTGGCAAGAACGATCCTACATGAACCCATGTTGATTACCACTAATGATACTGTTCTCGTTACAATAATCTTCTATGTAATCCCTTATTTTCTGTTACGTTCACTGACAGACGCAGCCTCCTCATTGACAAGTGGGGTTTATGCACATCCTATTAGGAGTAGACTAGGCAAAAAAGAAAAAAAGGCAAGCTGACCCCTCCCAGGGGGCCGTCCTCACTCCAGGATATAACCCCCCTGCTCTGCATAGCATATCAGTCTTTTTATGCCTAGTGCAAGGAGTTAGACTTGGTTCCCTATGGGATCTGCGGTTTCCCATTTCTTTTTCTTCCTTTTGCTTTCCTCAAGCTATCTGATGAAGACTGCTATCAAGTAGCCGGCTGGGGCATAGAGGATACCTCGAATCCTGAAATTTCCCCAGCACGACCGACGGATGCGAGCTACCCTTAGCTTTGGCGGGGTCCGCCGCATCCGCATCGTACCCGTTCCATGCGGGGGGGGCTAGTGGGTGAACCCCACTTACGTCCGAGTGACCGGGCTGCGCTCGCGTCCAGGGGCGTCTGGCCTGCAGCATCCCTCCCCACCTGAGGGGAGGAAGGTCTGCTACCGGGTGGCTACCCGCTACGCCCATCGGATTGGTGAGTGACCCCCCCCCTCCAGGGGTGCGGAGGGGGGGGATGAGCGGTACCATTTCCGCCCGATGGAGGGTTCAGGTCTACAAGTCCCCTTTGCTTTTCCCTGTTCTTCCTCCTCCTCCCCCCCCCCCCACGCGCTATTAGGACCGCCATGCGGCGATCCGCCGCCATTTTGCGTCGGATCGCCACCATGTTGCCTGCCATTTTGATGGCTGTTTTGGCCTCTTGTGACCGCACAGCAGCCATTTTTGGTATGCCTTCCTGCAGAAAACGTGCGTGTTGGTGCCAGTTTCTCCCTCTTCTCATCTGGAAACAGAGGTGCAAGCACAGCGGCAGTAACAGCACAAGGCAGGGGCGGACAGCACTCCTACTGGGACGCAGCGCTAGAAGGGCACTAACAGCAAGTATAGCTGACTCTCCCTGGGGTGTCGGTGGCGGTGGGCACAGTTCTCCTGGGCAT
Organism: Glandirana rugosa; assembly: GCA_018402905.1. Lineage (NCBI taxonomy): Eukaryota > Metazoa > Chordata > Amphibia > Anura > Ranidae > Glandirana > Glandirana rugosa. The sequence goes on along the minus strand of BLSH010266822.1, from coordinate 588,092 downwards.
TTACCCGGTTGCTCTGTGGGGCAGTGGTGGGGGTGTCAACCTAGCAAGTGTTCAGGTGGCACAATGGCGGCTGAACCTGTGGGTTCTTCTCCTGAGGGGTCCGTGGAAGCGCAAGCTGCGCTGGGACCTCTGGTTCCCCTAGATCAATTAACTTCCATTTTGGGAGAGTTTTTCGCCCCGGGGGTACCGAGCCGTGCTAAGGGGGTGTCTAAAAAGCATCCACCCCCCTCCGTCTTCTGGGGAGGAATCTTGAACCGGAAGGGGCCTTGGTGGTCACAGGGACCCCCGTGGAGCTCTCAGATGGTGAACTGGAGCCCTCGGACGGTGAGGAAGACCAGGGGGCCTCGGTGGCACGCGAAAAGGCGCTGGTGGCCTCCCTGATCTCCGATATCCCTGAGTCATTGCGGCTGGACCAGGCCTGGAAGTCGCAGGAGACTGCCTACGTTTGTGGGTCCTTTAAGCCATCACGGGCCCCTAAGGCATATCCTTATGCCCAATTTTTTGACCAGTTTGTGTATAAGGAATGGCATCGTCCGTAGAATTCCTTTTCACTGCCCAAACGTTTCTCTGTGCGCTATCCCTTTGAGGACAGTTTTTTGCAGAAGTGGGCATCCCCCGCAGTGGACCCTCTGGTGGCTCACCTGAATAAGGCGACGACCATTCCCTTGGAAGGGTCTCCCTCTTTTAAGGATCCAGCCGATAGGCATTGTTCTTGGTGGCGGGGGCGGCCATGAGGCCAGCTCTGGCATCGGCCATGGTGGCACAGTCACTTACGGAATGTGCGACAGAATTGCACAATGATTTAGGCTGCGGGTGCTCACCTGTGGCTTTGCAGCTGGCTGACCACTTGATACAGGGTCTCCGGTACCTGTGTGACGCGGCCTTGGACCTGCTCCCCATGCTGTCGAGGATGTCTGTTTTTGCAGTCATTATCAGACTGGTGCTGTGGTTGCGGTGTTGGTCGGGTGACCACGCTTCCAAAAAGTGCCTCACGGAACTTCCTTTTCAGGGTGGTTGGCTTTTCGGGGCACAATTGGATGAAATCATTAAGGATTTCACCGGGGGGAAGAGTACCTTTCTCCCAGAACCCAAGCGGCGGGATTACCGCCGTAAGCAGGGTCCTTCATCATCGTGCCAGAATAGTTTTTTCGTGCGCCCGGTTCAGCGGGCAAGGGCTCAAGGCCCACCAAGTCTGCCTCGGAGTCCGGTAAGCGGCCCTGGCAGCGCAAGCCCGAAAAGACGGAGGAAAAGTCCTCCCCCGCATGATGGGTTGCCCCCACCCGACTCTTGGGTGGGGGGCCGACTTCTGGGGTTCGCAGACAGGTGGACTGCCCGCATTTCCGACCGGTGGGTACAGGAAGTGGTGTCTTCCGGGTACAGGATAGAGTTCAGCACTCTACCCCCAGACAGGTTCTTCCCATCGAACTTGAGGCTTCCGCCGGGGCGTCGGAAAGCTCTCTTAGGGGCTGTTCAGACGCTGTCTGAACAAGGGGTGATTGTGCCGGTACCTCCGTTGGAAAGGTTCCACGGCTTCTATTCAAACCTCTTTTGTGGTGCCCAAAAAGGGTGGGGTCAGGCCAGTTCTGGATCTAAAAGCGCTAAATCACTCTGTGAAAGCGTGAAAATTCAGGATGGAATCTGTCCGCTCGGTCGTGGCCACCCTTCACCAAAGGGACTTCATGGCACCTCTGGATATCAGGGACACGTATCTGCATGTTCCCATTTGTCTCTGGCATCAGCGCTTCCTGCGTTTTGCGGTAGGAGACCTACATTACCAATTTGTGGCAATTCCCTTCGGTCTGGCTTCGGCTCCTCGGTTCTTCGCCAAGCTGTTGGCTCCGGTGCTGGCTCTGTTGAGGCAGAGAGGCATTGCTGTGGTAGCATACCTCGACGACCTACTCCTGCGAGCGGAGTCAGCTTCGGCTCTGGAGGGCAATGTTGCTATCACCATGGCCTCGATGAGAGACTTCGGCTGGCTAATCAACCTGCAGAAGTCGACGTTGACTCCGTCCTGTCGACTGGAATATCTGGGTCTAATACTGGACACGGAGCAGGCGAAGGTGTTCCTACCTCCGGCCGAGTTACTGACACTACAAGCAGCAGTGCGAACCCTGCTGTCATGTCGGTGGTCCTCCTTACGGTTCTGTATGCGGGTGTTGGGGCTCATGGTCTCGACCTTCGAGGCGATACCGTACGCCCAGAGTCACACTCGGCTCCTGCAGCGAGCGATCCTGTTACGGTGGGACAAGTTTCCATTGTCCCTGGACCAGCTGCTCAAATTGGACCTTCAGACCAGGGGGTCGTTGACCTGGTGGCTCCGGGCCCCGGCTTTGACTTTGGGGAAGTCATTTCTCCCCCTAAATTGGTCGATAGTCACGACGGACGCCAGCCTATCAGGCTGGGGAGGGCTCCTGGGGCAGTTGTCTGCTCAGGGCTGTTGGTCGGAGCAGGAATCTTGCCTCCGATAAATGTGCTGGAGTTGAGGGCAATCGGGCTCTGTCTCTCCCACTGGTCGGCAAGGCTGCGCGGCCGGTTCGGGTTCAGTCGGACAACGCCACAGCAGTGGCGTACGCGAACCATCAGGGCGGAACAAGGAGCTCGGCAGCAGCTGCGGAAGCGGCCCTCATTCTGAGGTGGGCAGAACTTCACGTGCCGACGATCTCTGCCATTTACATTCCGGGCGTAGAAAACTGGCAAGGCGGACTTTCTCAGTCGCCAGACTCTGGATCAGGGGGAATAGTCCCTACATCCAGAGGTGTTCCGCCAGATTTGCCACAGGTGGGGCACACCAGACGTGGATCTGATGGCATCCAGGTTCAATCACAAGGTGCAGACTTTCGTGTGCAGAACAAGGGACCCGTTGGCGGCAGCCACGGACGCACTGGTAGCACCTTGGGTTCAGTACCGGCTTCTGTGCGCCTTCCCTCCCCTCAAGCTCCTACCGCGGCTACTGCGCAGGATAGAGGCGGAGGGGAACCCGACAATCCTGGTGGCTCCGGATAGGCCTCAGCGCCCTTGGTACGCTGACGTGGTGCGGATGGTACCAGATGTTCCCTGGCGGCTCCCGCTTTGCGAAGATCTGCTGTCACAGGGACCCATCATGCACCCTGCTTTACCCTCGCTGGCTTTGGCGGCTTGGCTATTGAGTCCCAGGTGCTGAGGGATAGGGGTGTCTCTGACTCCGTGCTTAAGGCGCGCAAGTGTACTTCGCACAAGATATATCATCGCACCTGGAAGGCTTATATTGCCTGGTGTGAGGCGGGGGGTTGGGACCCCCGTTCTTTCTCGATATCCCGGGTGCTGGCTTTCTTGCAGCAAGGCCTGGTTAACAAATTGGCTTTGAGTACACTCAAAGGTCAGATTTCGGCTCTGGCGATTCTTTTTCAACGTCCGTTAGCGACGCATTCCTTGATCCGTACATTTGTACAGGGTGTACGTCATGTGGCTCCTCAGGTACGGTCGCCTTTGGCACTGTGGGATTTAAATTTAGTATTTTCTGTACTGCAGAAACCGCCATATGAGAAGATCAGGGATATTTCCTTACAATTGCTGTCACAAAAGGTGGCTTTTTTGGTGGCCATTACATCCGCTAGGCGGGTGTCTGAGTTGGCGGCCTTGTCGTGTAGGTCTCCCTACTTGGTCCTTCATAAGGATAAGGCGGTGCTGCGCCCTTCTCCTTTGTTACTACCGAAGGTGGTTTCCTCTTTTCACATTAATGAGGACATTGTTCTCCCTTCATTGTGTCCGCACCCGTCACATCCCAAGGAGATTGCTTTACATTCTTTGGATGTCGTGAGGGCTTTGCGGGTGTATTTGACGGCTACAGCTTCTTTTTCAGAAGTCTGATGCTTTGTACTGACGGAAGGGCAGCAAAAGGGTTTGGCGGCCTCGTCGGCTACTGTTTCCCGTTGGATCGGACAGACGGTGACCGATGCGTATAAGGTTCGGGGCAAAGAACCCCCTTTTATGGTCACGGCTCATTCCACCAGGGCGATTAGCACTTCCTGGGCCTTTAGACACCAAGCCTTGGTGTCTTAGGTGTGCAAGGCAGCTACATGGGCCTCGGTGCACACTTTTGTTAAATTTTACAAAGTTGATTTGTCAGCATCCGCAGATGCTGCTTTTGGCCGCAAAGTTTTGCAGGCGGCGGTGTAGGCGCGGCTGGCGCCTCCTGAGAGGATTCTGTTGGGTACAGTTGTTATTGTTTACCCACCCCTCTTGAATGACACTGCTTTGGGACATCCCCACTTGTCAATGAGGAGGCTGCGTCTGTCAGTGAACGTAAGAGAAAATAGGATTTTTTAACTTACCGTAAAATCCTTTTCTCTGAGTTCACTGACAGACGCAGCACCCACCCCTCTGTGTTGCGTTTGTACGGCTTATTACGAACTGATATGCTATGCAGAGCTGGGGGGTTATATGCTGGAGTAAGAATGGCCCCCTGGGAGGGGTCAGTTTGCCTTTTTTTCTTTTTTACCTAGTCTACTCCTAGTAGGATGTGCATAAACCCCACTTGTCAATGAGGAGGCTGCGTCTGTCAGTGAACTCAGAGAAAAGGATTTTACGGTAAGTTAAAAAATCCTATTATTCCCTCCAAGAGCTTGCCAATTATTGATGTTAAGCTAACTAGTCTGTAGTTCCCAGGGATATATATTGGTCCTTTTTTATATATTGGTACTACATTGACTTTCTTCCAATCAGCTGGTATCATACCAGTCAGAAAACTGCTCTTAAAGATTAGGTACAAGGGTCTAGCAATAACTTGGCTAAGTTCCTTAAGGACCCTCGGGTGTAAGCCATCTGGTCCCGGTGACTTATTAGTGTTCAGTTTTTCAAGCCTATTCCTGATTTTTCCTCAGTTAGCCATGAGGGTACTTCCTGTGATGTGCCGTGAGGATCAGCATTGTAGTTCTGAATAATTGAGCTCCCTGTTTCCTTCGTGAATACTGAGGAGAAAAATGAGTTTAACACCTTTGCCATTTCTCCATCCTTTGCAACCAGATTACTTTCATAATTCTTTATGGGGCCAATATGATCTGACCTCCCTCTCTTACTGATTATATACTTAAAGAATTTCTTGGGATTCTTTTTACTCTCCTCTGCTATGTGCCTTTCATGTTCTATCTTAGCTGCTCTGATTGCACCTTTGCATTCCTTATTGCGTGTTTTATAAATATGAAAATCTGACAGGGACCCCTCAGCCTTGTATTTTTTGAAGGCCTTCTCCTTTGCTTTTATGTGTGCCTTTATGTCGGAGTTAAGCCATGGAATGCTACAATGGAATGGTTTAGATCAAAGCATATTCATGTGTTAGAATGGCCCAGTCAAAGTCCAGACCTAAATCCAATTGAGAATCTGTGGCAAGACTTGAAAATTGCTGTTCACAGAGCTCTCCATCCAATCTGACAGAGCTTGAACTATTCTGCAAAGAAGAATGGGCAAAAATGTCTCTCTTTTCAAGGTGCTGCCCAAAAAAATTCAGGAGGGTTTGGGGGGGCTGGATCGACTCAGTCTCAGGTGAACCTGGGGTATGAATTCCACTGTCTGTATATTTCTAGTGAATAGTGGTGTTTGACAGTAGTATGTGAATGCCTATGTATTTATTGTGGTAATAATTTAGATCTCTCCTAAAGGTATGGTCTTAGCAATGGTGGTTCTCTCACTATTATCTGCTAGTAACTACCTATGGTCCTCAATTTGTTCCCCCATGTTTCTTTCTTTTTATATATATATTGAAATTCGTGCTTTCTGTTTTTTTACTGGTGTGTACAACATATGATATGAAGAATACGCAGCCACATGTAAAAATATGGTCTCATAAATAATATTTTATTTGTCAATGTACATATATAATGAGATATCAGAAAAGGTATCTAACTATGTAGTAACATATTGTGCATGTATTGTATACAACAATCCATATGTACTAGATTGCATACATCTACTGTTTGTTTGAAAAAGCAAATACATTTTACACTTTAAAAAAAAAAAAGTCTCTCTAGATGTGCAAAGCTGGAGAGAAATCCCCAAAAAGACTTGCAGCTGTAATTGCAGGAAAAGGTGGTTCTACAAAGTATTGACTCAGGGGGGCTGAATACAAATACACGCCACACTTTTCACATATTTAATTGTAAAAAAAAATTGAAAACCATTTATCATTTTCCTTCCACTTCACAATTATGTGCCACTTTGTGTTGGTCTATCACATAAAATCCCAATAAAATACATTTATGTTTTTGATTGTAACATGACAAAATGTGGAAAATGTCAAGGGGTATGAATACTTTTTCAAGGCACTGTATATGCATTCAGCCGCAGGTGAAGCTTTAACGTAGGGGTGTCAAACTCAATTTCATCATGGGCCGCATCAGTATTCTGGTTGCCCTCAAAGGGCCAGTTGTATCTGTAAAACTAGATGTCCAGAGTACCCCAGCCCCCCTGCCATCAGAAGTCAAGAGTCCCTCATCCAAATAGCTGAGAGTGCCACCACAGATTGGGATGTGCATTGCCATCATCCCTGTGATAAATTATTTTTAAGTACCCCTTATAGATTAGTGGGATTTTTGAGGCAATTCAAAAAACTTTTTACTTTTGCTTAAAAAGTTATACAAATTTATTGGACAATATGGACATCATAAATAAGCATTGCACATTTTCATGGATTTTTGAAACATTTTCACAAACGGCATAGATACAGTGATTGTACAAAGATATGCATTTTAGCAGAAAGTGATATCACCCGGCCCTGGTGGTCCCTTCGATTTGGGGTGACCCCAAGGCACGGTATATTCCAACGCGTTTCGGATTTGACTTTATTACTTCCTTCTTCAGGGAAAGATATCACCATCTATAAAAATAGACAATCAATAAACTAGTACCTTGCATATATGTATCTATATCATCTCTGTTTGTACAAAGAATAATACTCACATAACAACCAGGACTCAACCTTCTTAGAGATCAACAAACTGGGCAGATCCCCCTCCACCATAAGTCCTATTTCCCCTGCATCAGAATGGCAGGCCATGGGGCCAACAGCCGGTATACAAATATCTTCAAAAAATCTCTATATAAGGATCAAAACACATAGATATTATTACCCAAAAGGGGGGCAAATGTAACCTCCATTTGGAGAAGTCCAAGAGGTTATCCATGACTTACCCCTCAAAGGAGGAATTGTAGCTGGAATGCAGCGCAGCCCCTCTATGAGTTGATGAACTAAAGATGGTTCTGTGGTTCAAAAGAGAAGAAGTTCTCCTCCATACTTCGCCCACTATTTCAGAGTTGCGTCCATTAATTGACCTGTGTGGTTACCACCACACAGGGAGAAGAAGAAATGGCGCATGCGCGATCGCACTTCCGGAAGTGCGTCACCGTGTGCTAACGTCATTTCCTGACCTCCGAACGTCCGTTCGTGGCAAGTAGATGACAGGCCATGGACTTTAACCGACAGCACAAGACAGAGCAGCGCCATCTAGTGGGGGGAGAAGAGAAGACACACAATCGTGTGCCACTGCGTGAAGGCCTTCACGCTAGCGCGTACGCGGTAAAGAAGAAGAGGGACACACCACCATTGGTGTGTCCAGTTAATTACCTGCGTTGAGACTTTATCACCCGCTTCATACCTCCTCTTGAAGAAGAGAAAACTTGGTGTCTTGGTAGAAATCAAGTAGTTGAGTATCTCCCCGACGCGACGTAAGGTCGATGTTAAGGAGGAAACTCCCCATTCAGTACCTATTGGAGAACCTGAAGAGGTTTACCTCCAATGTAAACG
>BLSH010266822.1:538895-556941 GCA_018402905.1 Glandirana rugosa | reverse complement strand
AAAAACCCACTTCTGAGTTATACTCCCACCTGACAATGATTGCACTGCCTGACCTAGCCGCACTCAGACAAAAATGGTCGATAGACATTCCAGAGATGGATGACGATGACTGGTCCGATATGTGGGATGCACCATTCAAACAGCTGGTGTCCCTTAGGGACCGGCTGATTCAATTTAAAATCCTTCATAGGGCGTATTTTACCCCTACTAGGATGCATCGCCTAAATTCAGAGGTCTCATCACAGTGCTGGCGTTGTCAGGTGGCTGAGGGTGATTTCTTTCACATTTTCTGGACGTGCCCGGTATTGCAGCCTTTCTGGAGCGGGGTGGTTGGTACAGTTAGTGGAGTCTCTGGGATTGTGCTCTCCCCAACACCCCAGATATGTCTGCTGGGGCTGGTGGAGGGGCTGACAAACACAAATGCTGGTAGGACTTTACTAGGTCTCCTGTTTTACTATGCTAGGAAGACGATAGTGCTTCATTGGAAGAAGCCTTCGGCCCCAACAGAGGCTTATTGGAGGCAGCTGGTTAACTCGCAACTGCCTCTCTATAAGGCCACTTATAGCAGCAGAGGTTGTCCATGTAAGTTTGACAAAATTTGGACCAAGTGGTTGGAAAGAGATGACACAGCATAGTGACATGGCACCTGTCATTGGGATCGGAACTGAGCAGGAGATTGAGGGGACTTCCCCCCAGATTATATAGGTTTATGTACCCATGCATTGTTGGCTATGTGCCTGTGGTTTTTCTCATATACTGTATCTCGGAGTACACCAGTTTTTTTTTACCAAGATCAAATTAATGTATCAATGCTATTGTCGTTTTGTTTTTTTTTTTTTTTTGTTTTTTTTTTTTCCTGTGGGTTGTATAACAGGCGGTCTCTCCTGTGCGAGTTGACTAGCCGGATGTGTGTATGTTATGTTTTGTTTTTCTCTTTTCACTGTTAAAAGCAATAAAAAGATTTTCAAAAAAATATATAACATATATGACCAATCAAGATTGCCACAGATGCTGAACCCAGAAGAAGACTTAGCAAAGATGCCAGCAAGGGAATATTTGTAGACTTTAGTTCCGCTTTAGGTTCTAGATTGGACTAGGGTTGCCACATCATCCCTTTAATCCAGGACACATATTAATTACACAGGTTCTGTGGATGATTAAGGTGGTAATTAAACTCACTTGGTGCCTTATCTGCATTAAATTAGCCTCAGAACCTGGGTAATTCATATGTGTCCTGGATTAAAGGGATGATGTGGCAACCCTAGATTGGACCATAGAGGTGAGTGATGAGTGATTTTGCACACTGTTCTCCCTTCACTCCACCATATGGAGTCACCATATAAATGACCTTATAGTAAATTGAAGGGTCCACTTATAATGTCCAGGCCACCTCCGCCTATATAAATCCCTAGCAGTAGGTTCAAAACATATGAGCACAGAAAAGTTAGATACTTATCTATATATTTATCTTAACCCTGTCTTACATCCATGGCACCAAGGCCAGGATGGCATCACAGTCCCTCCAGCAAGATCCTGGGGAATACAGCGCACATCCAATAAGAAACTTTTGCAATGGACTGGAATGTCTTTTCAAGAATTTCCCCAGGATTGTTCCCGGAAAGGTAGCATTGCCATGCCCAGGTAAATATTCTTTAAAATATTACTTCAAAAGTATGTTTTGGAACTAATGTCTGCTAGTGATTTATATAAGGGGAGGGGGCCCGTCAAAATAAACAGAACTTGCAATTTACTGCAAGGTCTGCTTGAGGATTTCAATATGCCACAGTTGGAAGTCATTGGGATTACTTTAGTAAAGGCAAATTTGCTGTTCGCTGCTATACTTTGAATTTCTATCACTAAGCTATGCGCAAATCCCCTTGCACTTTGCAAAGAATACCCAATCACAAGCGGGAAAAATAAAAAAACTGTATTTTTACTTGCACATGATTGGATGGTGGATGTCAGCACATCTTTACCACATTTACTAAGCTAAGAGGACATTCCCTTGCAGTCTATTTGCCTTTAGTAAATCAATCTCATTGTTTCACAATTCTGGATCACTTCCCACTTACAAAGTGTTTATTTGTAGATCGCCTAATTGGAAAAAAAATGTAATGTTCCATGTTTCCTTGCAAAGAAAGCTAATTATAAACTTAAAATGGCTGAACTGAGCATACCTATCTGAGTCTGAATTTGAAGTAGAACTCCAGGTTTAATTTCATTTTAAATAGTTCAGGCCAAGCTGGCCCAAAGAGGCTCATACCATTATATAACGATGTGGCCGCTGTGTGTTCTGTAATGGGCTGTTTACATTTGCAGTTGGGAGAGGGGGCTGGTAAAAACAGGTGGGCGAGACACAATTTTTATCACCCCCCCCCCAATTGCTCCACCTTAAGCTGCAAAGGCAGCGGGTGGGGGTGTACAAGTGCCACAGCTGTGATGCTTTGCCAGGAAAATAATTTAACCCTCTTCACATTTGGCAGACAGTACTGCTTGCCAAGCCTGACCCATACAGATGAATGGTGCTGCACCACAACCACATGCAATGCCTTGGTTGTGGTGCCGTAGTCTGTGCTTCTAGAGTTGGTTCACATAAGCTTTAGTCTCTTAAGAACAATCCACGGTTAGATGGCTCTTCAGAGAGAATTTAACAGGTGGTGAGGAGGCATTGTATCGCCTCCTCCCTGCCTGCTTTAATCCGTTGATTGCCACACTAGCGTGCTGCAACTGTGTGCATTACAGAGCAGCCCCATTCACTTGAATGGGTCGGGTTTGGAGGGCACTAGGTCCACTGACAGCAATAGAAGTATAGTTCCTGCTGTAGCCGAGGCATGTGTGTGGGGTAGCAGTTGTGGGGCAGTAAAAGCATGGCTTAACCACTGGGTTTTACGTCCCCCCCAACCTCACGTCAAAGAGCCCTTAGGTGTTAAAACAGGCAGGGAGGCAACATAACACCTCCTCGCCGCCTGCCAAACACCTGGCAACCACCATGCATTGCTCTTCAAAAGGTTAACACTACTGTAAATGAACCCTAAGTGGCACTGTGTTCTGGCAGCAGTACAGGCAAACTTCCCATCTACTGCTGGAATTAAGGAGAGTCGGGCCAAGTGCTTCTCCACCATGAAGGAGAAGCCTTGTATTTTTATCAGTGAATACAAGACTTCCTCTGATTGGCCAAGGTGGAAACCGTGATGTCATCCACCCACCTGTCCACTTCAGCCAATTAGAAGAAGCTTCATATTTTTATCAATGAATACAAGGCTTCCTCTGATTGGCCGAAGTGGAAAGGTGGGCAGATGAGGTCATCTTTTCCACCTTGACCTTCTCCTAACTGGTGAAGAAGCCCTCAGCCGGACTCTCTTTCCTTCGCCTCTTTCGGTATGTAGCTAATGCTGCCGGGAAAGACCGGCTGCATCATTCTGTAATAGAAATAGTTCATTTGGACCAACTTGGCCCAAACGAACAATTTAAAGTGAAATGAAACCTATAATCATAAACCTTTAATCATTACCCCCAAAAGTAACAACTCTTTATTGTGAAGTGAAAAGCTCATCCTTCGGTACGAATTATCTGTTCATAAATTTAGATGACTTAACAAAAAACACATTATCAAAACTCAGCTTGTAGAATAGTTTCATATTTTTTTTTTATACAGACAAAGTTTTTGCCTATTGAAATTTTGAATTTTCGATACAGACTTGTTTATGCTATACAGGGTGTTGTCTTTCATATATATTTTTTTTTTATAACAGGCAGGTAAAATTTTAACATTATGTAGCAGTTTGAACAAAATCAGCCATTCAATACAGTATATGCTTCAGGGAGGCTTCCCAATATGAGTTTTTAAGCCCTTCCCTGAATAATGTACAAGCAGTTCTCTTTATTTAAAAAAAAAGGAAAAAATAAAGACAGCATGGACATATTGCACTGCTCCCAACCCCACCTACCTCCCCACCCAATAAAATAATAAGCAAAGCACGCTTACATTTGGCAGATTTATACAGCAGTAGTGGCTTTTTTCATACCTTTTTTTTTTGTTTGTTTTTTTTTTATATTTTTGGCTTTTAAATATATAATTCTTTGTATCATTTGTTCTATCAATATATCTACAATATTGAATGAAAAGAAGCCTGCAAATGAACAGTAATTACACATTTTATAAGTTCAAATTAAACACCACTTTCTTTTTTGTTTTTTTTTTATATCATTTTTTGTGTTACACTCATATGCTGAAAGAAACAAAGTTGCATCTTTTTACTTTGTTTTTGCTTTTTCTCTTTTTTTTGTCAATTTTTTTTATTACTCTTATATTTTTAGCAGATAATTTGCTGTAATCTTTCAACATAAAGGAATGGCTTTAACCATCTAGAGCTGGTAGTTCTGAGTGTCACCATAGGCATAACACAGATGTTCAAATAAAAAAAATGAAAAAGGACCCTGTCATGATGATGTTGTTTTTTCTTAATCCACCACCATTTTTTTATTAATTTACTCTAGATAAGTTTGCTCTCACAAGGCTACAGAAACAGAATTTGTATTCACCTTGCACTGGTTTGCAACTGTGAATCGAATTTCTAGTTTTCTTAGTTTTGTGGTGCAATGCCCACAGAGCAGAGGAAAAAAGAAAGTTGGCATTTAAGATTCATTACGCAGGATTTCACATGGCTTTCATTTAATGTGATATATAAGTCATTTTATAGGCATCATCCCTTCAAATTAAAAAAAAAAAGAAAGAAAAGAATGGACTGGAGGCTTCCACTTTGCTTGTAATTAGAACAAGTCCACTTTAATCTCAAACCACTTAACAGTCCACCATTCATGACTCTCTTCATCTGAAATTCGGTTGAGTGTTGGGCAGGAAGATTTTCAAGGCAGGACAGTCTTCCACATGTATGGCAATCCATAATCAGCCAGCTCCAGCATTGCTTACATACATACTGCATCCTCATTAGGTTTGATGTAGTTATTTTATTATGTTAAAAATGTTATGTTCCAAAGCATTTTGTTATTGTGGAAAAAATTGGCAATTAAATCATGGCAGTTATTGTGATTCCCTCATCTCTTACCAAATAAAGATAGGCTATTCATGCTGAAATGTAGGATCATATAGGAACAGGACAAGTTATTTAAGACAAATGGTGTGGTTCTAATATGAAAAAAAATAAATTGAATTGTAAAAATCATGCACTGTATGGCATAGAATAGGTTTATGATTTTACATTATATTGGTGTGGTTCTAATATGTAAAAAAAAAATAAGAAATTATAAAAATCATGCACTGTATGGCATAGAATAGGTTTATGATTTTACATTATATTTAGTTTTTTCCTACATTTTTGACTAAAGGTGTCTATTTCATGTTTTTCGAAGAGTATGAGCAGTAAATAAAGTGAAGCTTTTACAGCGAGGTGTATTGTTGCTTCAGTAGATGGAGTACATAATTAGGTCATCTAAAAAAGTTTTTTTTTTATTAGGTGTTAGAGTTTGTTTTTTTAATTTACACTTTCTAAGTATACTGCAACATATTTTAGTGTTGCCTAGATAATATTACTATTGAATTTTTGAATAAAAGCTTAATAGCCTTTCTGGAATATATAAACACTATCCTCTTGTTGGCTTGCCACTGACAATATTTTTTTAACAATTTTTAAAATGCTTTATCTTTTAAAATTCCATTTTACAATTGTAAGCTAAGCTGAATGCCCTCTGAAATACACAACTGTCTTAATAATGTATCCTTGGCATTTCTCTTGTTTTAGAATAGGCCAACTAATTACAGTTTGCAGTGGTTTTTTTTCTAATTATTTTTGATGACAAGGAAAGGGCAATTTTTGATTAGGTATTTGATTATTTCTTTTTTAAATTTACACTTACTAAGTATACTGCAACATATTTTTAGTGTTGCCTGAATAATATTACTATTGCTTTTTGAACAAAAGCCTAAAAGCCCTTCTGGAATATATAAAAGACTATCCTCTTGTTGGCTTGCCAATGCCAATTTTTTTTAACAATTTCTCAACTGCTATTCCTTTTAAAATTTCATGTTACAAATGTAAACTAAGCCAAATGCCCTCTGAAATATACAACAGTCTTAATGATATATTCTTAGCATTTTAGATTAGGTCAACTAATTACAGTTTGTAGTGTTTTTTTATATATTTTTTTTCTAATTATTTTGGATTATTTGGACAAGGAAAGGGCAATTTTCAAAATAATGTCCACAAGGTGCTAAAATCACTGCCACATTTTTTTTCCTTTCTTTTATTGAAACTTTGCTGGATTTGAGATAGTGAATTGTTAATGTTGCCTCGGGTTGCAAAATACAAACCAGCTAGGAAAGATGCTTAATAACCTCCAATAAATACTTTTTGATTTTTGAAAATGAATACATAAACGAATATTCATACATTTTGGTCTTGGATAACCTTTTTGTGTTTTTTTTTTTTTTTTAGTACATCTAAGCTGTTTCAGCTGCAGATATAGGCTCTGCTGACACATCAGCAAAAGCAAAGAGTTTCTATTGTGTTGCTGTTATTGTGGTTACTGAAGATGAGTATGTTGTTTCTGTTAGAGAGAAGTCTCCACACTGTGCAAAGGACTTTCTGGATTGGAAGAGGCAGCTGACTTGCTTGTGTCAGTGGTCAAGTAGATACCACTATCAATAGCATTGTTGTTCTTGTTGGGAGATGGAGGTGGAATGGACCACAGCACCTTGCCCGGAGCCTCATCACTATCTTCCACATCTGTGTCATCGATAAGGGGTATATTATGGATGTAATCGTTGATCAAAAACTCAGGGGTTGCCATGAAATTGTGAATGGAGGTCTTGGAGTCAGGTTTCTCTAGGCCTTCGTAGAGGGAACTACGGAATGCTTTCACCACCCGGATCTAAAGAGTTTGGGTTACAAAGGTCCGAAGGAAAAAAACCCAATGATAGGATATGGGATGAAAAGACGAGGAGAAGTAAAACGGAGAAAAGGATTTGAAGGGAAATAGAAAAAGAAGTGTTAGATTAGTATAGGAAAAGGAATGGTCTTTTTGTCATTTCTTATTTCAGTCCACATTAATGGCAGCGCACATTGAGTTATTCACCACAAAATATATTTTAAAAAAATATATTTTAAAAACAATTTTAAAAATGTGAATATTTGCATTATGAAAACGTAGCTTTAATTAATGTGTATTCAGTAAACAAAAAACAAAAAGATTGATTTTGAAAGACTTTACAGGTACGAAGGAGACAGTATTAACCACTTGCTGACCACCCTATAGCAGTTTTACTGCTACAGGGTGGCAGTTTTGCGCAGGATCATGTATCTATCTATCTATCTATCTATCTATCTATCTATCTATCTATCTATCTATCTATCTATCTATGTGATCCTGCACTTCCGCCTACAGGGGGCGCACACGCTCACTTCTCTGCTGTATCTATACACTTAAAGTAGATGTAGACCCTCTCCTATACCCAGTGAAGTGAATAGCCTCAGATGATACACAGGGATGAAACAAATCTCCCTACATAAGTTTTACATGTATATCTGCTGTCTTCAACTTTCTATATACTTTAGAAAGTGCACATCATTTTAGAATTTTTTCTTCCTGTTTCAGCAGTGGGAGTGCAGCCTGGGCACACACTGTGTGTGAGCTGATTGGAGGAAAGGCACCCCCCCTCCACATAGGCAGAGGAATGAAGAAACTTGCAGAGCTGTCCTGTGGATAGACAAGCTCTCTGCTTATCTATCTCTAAGTTTCCTCCTCGACACATATTTCCAGCCGCTTTTATCACCTGTGTCAGAGAGCGTGTCAGAAGTTATCATGCTGATAACAGAGGAACAGAGCAGCAGAAAGACACTGCACTTAGAGCTTTGGAGAGAGATAAGTAAACACTGCAGATATATGTGCCCAGGTCAGATTTCATTAATGGAGTTTACAACCACTTTAAGGACCGCCCTATAGCAGATACTGCTACAGGGCAGCCTTCCTGTGCAGAATCACGTATATAAACATGATTCTGCGCTTCCCACTAGGGGGTGCCGCTTCTGCTGTGATTGCTCCAGAAGACAGTTTCTGGAGTTTTGAGATACGGCACTGCATTACTTTAACTGACAATTGAGCGGTCATGCAACGCTGTACCCAAATAACATTTATGCTCTTTTTTCCCCACAAATAGAGCTCTCTTTTGGTTTTATTTGATCACCACTGTGTTTCTAATTTTTGCTCTATAAACAAAAAACAATATTTTTTACTTTACTTTCTCTCTTGAAAAAATCTAATTTCTTCATAAATTTAGGCCAATATGTATTCTGCTCTGTTTTTGGTAAAAAATCCCAATAAGTGTATATTGATTGGTTTGCACAAAAGTTATAATGTGTACAAACTATGGGATATTTTATTTATTTTTATTTACTAGTGATGGCAGCAATCAGCAACTTCTGTGATATGTGCGGAACTGTGAAATTGCGGCGGACATTCTGACACTTTTTTGGGAACCAGTGACACTACTACAGTGATCAATGTTTAAAATAGACACTCTCACTGTACTAATAATACTGGCTGGGGAAGGGGTTAACATCAGGGGTGATCAAAGGGTTAACCGTGTGTTTTACTATACTGTGGGAGGTACTTCTACTAGGGGCAGAGATGACACAAATTCCATCCCTTACCTCCTGTTAGATCACCGTTCTGGCTCTTTGCCTAACGATCAGCAGGTGCCGGAGGACATTGGGTGCCGTGTACCCAACGATCGGCTTATGCGGTGTGTAATCACAGCAGAAGAGAGCCGGCGGCGTGCATGCGTGCCCCCTACCCATAAGTGTCAGATCATGTATACTGTATATACGTGATCTGGCGCACAGGTGCCGCCCTGTAGCAGTAAAACTGCTATAGGGCGGACCTGAAGTGGTTAATAAAAAGGTTATGTCCAAAACATTAAAAAAAAAAAAGTTATGTCCAATTTTGTATTACTTTCGGGTACAGCCATCAAATTGTTTGTTGCCTCCTTGTAATCTGAAAAGTCTGCCAAGAAAAAAACTTTTTTGTTTTCTGACAATTCTTACAGATGTGGTACAGAGTCAGCCCTCCCTAAAATCTATGATATTAATATATATTAAAAAAAAATTCTCTTTACGTTCCTTTTATAATGTTTGTTATCTCATTGAATAAGCCCCATTATTGTGGTCTGAAACATTTAAAACATTTTCACTTTTGGCATCATTCTTGAATAAAGTATTTTGCCATATATGTATGTATATAATAAAATAAAACATACATATATAGAATTGTAAAAATGTTAAAAAAAAAATGGATGACATTTTATGAGAGACAAGACAGCTAGATAGACGTCTAACAAAGAGAATAATGCTTTGCTAATAAACTGCTTAATAAACATACATTCACTATGTGACAACTAACAAATGCGCAAGCTGTGAAAATGCAATGTAGACAAAAAGGAAAGTCGAAAGAGAGCACAAAGGAAATAAAAAAAATGTTTGCTGTTTTAAAAACTTACTAAAATAAAATATTTTGTTAAATTGCTTACTTACATTTGCTTCTTATATTGGTACATATTTTATTCTGTATATTAATACTAAGGAAAAGCAATTTATTAAACAATATTTCATAGATTTATTTTTTTTTTGAAGTTTGCGTCTAGTAATTTAGTAAGTTAGTAATTTGTAGCTCAAAATCAAGTTAATTGTAAATATTTCACTGGATTGGTACTATTACTGCAGTGTATAGTTTAAATATTTTCAATATGAATACTTTTTTTTATATTTTAAATATGAAACCTTTACAATATGTACTACCTAACAGGTGGTCAGGGTGTAGGGCCATATTGGGGGAGATTTACTAAAACGGGAGTGAGCAAAATCTGGTGTCGATCTGAATAGTAACCAATCAGCTTTTAAGATTTATTGTCAAAGGTTAAAGTAGAACTATAGGCATTTTTTTTTCATTTTGGATAGAGCAAGGAAGGGTTATAACCCCTATCAGATTACTTTTCACAATCTGTCTCATTGTAGAGATTTCTCTTCATTTCCTGTCCCATAGCCAAGCAGGAAGTGAGAGGAAATCCCTGAAAATTAAGGAAATTCCTTAGGGACTCCCAGGTCACCAGAACTAGTGTCCCCATTGGAAGATTTCCCCTCTATTGCTTTTCCGGGGTTGACCCAAAATTTGGGATTTTCTTTTACCTTCACTTTCAAAGATAATGGTAAACAGGACAAATAGAGAGGGTGAATCTCCCTAACGGGGTTGTAATCTATCTCTACTCTATCCAAAGCTAAAAAAAAAAAAAGTTTTGGCTTTAGTTATCATTTAATTAAAAACCTGAAGTTAGAAGCTTCAATCAAATGGAAAAAAATCCGACACCACAATGTCTCAAAAATAAAACAGGTACAATTTTATTAAATCCATCCAATCAAGGGAATCATAACCTATTGTTATTGGCGCAATTCGGACTCTCAGGCTGGGTTCACACTATCGCCGCATGTGGCTCCCAGCAGGGGTCCGGTGCCTCTCGGTTCACCGTTTCAGGTCCGATTTCAGCCCAAATTGGCTGAATTTGGACCAGAAACGGACCGAAAGACGCACAGCGCTCCTGTGCAAATTCACACCAGATAGCCGGTCAAAATCTCCTGCTATTGCGAATTGGATGAGGGGAACTTGCATCCAATTCACAATAGCGTGAACTCAGCCTTACATTGGCCTTAGTCATGAAGTTAGAAGCTGATTGGCTACTATGCAGAGCTGCACCAGATTCTGAGTGCTTCTGTTTTAGTAAACCTCTCCCATTGTGTTTTTTTTTCACAGTATATAATCTAAAATTTCATATTAATTAGAATTATTAAAGCAGACCTATACCCAAATATTATTCTCAAGCTTTGGTAACAGTCTTAGTGGGATGAATGAATTAAGAAGAACAGAAATACCTTTCCTGGAGAAAATGCTACTCAAGGGTTCCTTCAGTGCTGGCTGAAGAAAGGCCATGTGGTCTTTGTTGATAGGGAGGATTAGCATTCAGCAGAGATCATGTGACCAGGAGCCTATACCATTAAATATGACAAGCACCTAAAAAGAGCTAAAAAAGTCCCCAGTATTTTAGCTTTTCTTACTATATGCAGGCCAGTGTTAGTAAATGTAATTTAATTTGACTAAAGGGTTGCAATACAAAAACAAATAAGGCATTATTCTTTTTTTTTAGATATGACCTACATATGAATGTGATCGTCTTACTAGAAATGTATCTTAAAGTGTTACTAAACCCACAACAGTAAAATCAGTCTGCATATGCATCATAGCATGCTTGTTATACTCACTGTGGAACTTAAGGGGTTAATCCTCAGCATTGTTTAAAAAAGTTTTTTTTTATCCTGTATGCATAGATTATTTCCTCCTGCACTGTCAATCTGAGCAAGTCCATATAATACACAGCAGGGTGGTAAAGCTGCACATGCTCAGTTTGGTCGGTTATGCTGGATAGAACATTTCCTGTTTCAGTTGAACTGTTCAGGTTACATGATATTGACATCACACATGGGCATGTATACAGGCTATAGTGGAAATCTCCTCCTACTTGAACACACAGCTATTATCAGGAAACCATGGTATACAGATCATCCCAAAAGGTATATAGTGGCAGTATTTTAATGTAAAAAGAAGATTTATAATCTGTGGGCACTGTTGTGGGGGCAGATGAACTATTTTCATATTACTGGGTTTAGTAACACTTTAATGTTAAAAAAAAAAGTTTTTGAATGTTACAGTATATAGATTCCAAGTATACTTAGATGGGCCAGCCATATTTGCTCATTACATATAAAAACTGTGTTTCCTGTTTATCATATTTATAGGCACTTCTGTGACTATTGTCAACACTCACTGGCCAGGTTTGCTCTGCGGAAAGCTAATTGGCTGCCTCCCCCCCCCCCCCAAGACAGGGAATTACTATTGTTATAAATGAGAATTGTTCAATTAAAATATTGTTAATGTTATGTAAAAATACAGAGGATAAACTAAGTATTGAGCACATTACCATTTTTCTAGGTAAATATATTTTGACTTCTTTGTATGTATGGATTGCATGGGTTGTTACCGACATGTGGTGAACATTTCATGTCAATAGCACTTTTAGTAATACACTATATAACCAAAAATATTGGGACACCTGCTTTTACACACTAATGAACTTTAATGGCATCCTAGTCTTAGTCCGTAGGGTTCAATATTGAGTTGGCCCACCCTTTGCAGCTATAACAGCTTCAATTCTTCTGGGAAGGCTGTCCACAAGGTTTAGGAGTGTGTCTATGGGAATGTTTGACCATTCTTCCAGAAGCACATTTGTGAGGTCAGGCACTGATGTGGATAAGAAGGCCTGGCCCGCTCTAATTTATTCCAAAGGTGTTCTATAGGGTTGAGGTCAGGACATACCAGTCAAGTTCCTCCACCCCAAACTCACTTATCTATGTCTTTATGGACTTTGCTTTGTGCACTGGTGTGCAGTCATGGAAGGGGCCACACCCAAATTGTTTCCCACAAAGTTGGGAGCATGAAATTGTCTAAAATGTTTTGATACACTGATGCCTTAAGAGTTTCCTTCACTGGAACTAAGGGGCCAAGCCCAAGCCCTGAAGAGCAACCCCACACCATAATCCCCCCTCCACAAAATGATTAGGACCAGTGAACAAACCAAGGTCCATAAAGACACGGATGAGTAAGTTTGGAGTGGAGAAACTTGACTGGCCTACACTCGATAGAACACCTTTGGGATGAATTAAAGCGGAGACTGCAAGCCAGGCCTTCTCGGCAACATCAGCGCCTGACCTCACAAATGCACTTCTGGAAAGAATGGTCCAACATTCCCATAGTCACACTCCTAAACCTTGTGGACAGTCTTCCCAGAAGAGTTGAAGCTGTTATAGCTGCAAAGGGTGGACCAGCTCAATATTGAACGCTACGGACTAAGACTGGGTTGCCATTAAAGTTCATGTGCATTTCAAAGGCAGGTGTCCCAATAGTTTTGGTAATATAGTGTATTTCTAAAGGTGCTATTGACATGAAATTCTCATCACATGTCGGTAACAACCCATGCTATTATACATACAAAAAAAACAAAACAAATACGTTCAGAAATGAAGTTATGTGAAATAAAATGGAATGACGCAGGGAAAGAGTATTGAGTAACTGAAATTTATTTAATACTTTGTACAAAACCATTTGCTGGTAATGACAGCTTTAAGACTTTTGGTAATATAGTGTATATATACTTAAAAAACAGGTTACATGTTCAATACTTATTTTACCTGCTGTAAATACTGTTTACTACTGAACACTAGAAAAATACATCGATACCCACCTGGACCATCATATCTCAAAAATACTTTATTTTCTACCCATTTGGCTTGTTTATATCTTTTTAATTTTTAACTAATAAACATGAAATTATTTGTTCACCTAAAATGATTTCCTTCCCGTAAATATGATTATATTTACATAAACACATGGTTTAATTTGTTAATGTTTAGTTTAATTTTAAAGTTAAATTAACATATATTTAATTTGCATATTATACATAATTTGAGTATGCATTATATGTTTTAAGGTTGTTTTTTTTTCAAGTTAAAAAAATCACAACAAATTTTTTATTAATGTGTTTATTTTTAATTATGTCCCGCCAACTTTTGACGCTGCAGTTGTTTTTCCGAATTGTGTGAGGGATGTGGAGAAATCACAACTACTATGCCAAAAGTTAACTTACAGCAGTGCTGATAACTTACAAACAGCAGGAATTGGTATTGCTATATTCCAACAAAACATGCTAATAAAAAGAAAAAAAAAATTAAATGTTTGAATCAAGAGCAGCTGTGCACAACATGAAGAGCCAATGGATGTTTTAAACAAACAGTTGAGATGACATAAAGTAAAATAAAATAAAGCTTTTCTAAATGATGAAAAATGCACTCATGCTGCGCTTGAGACCCAAAGGAAAGGGAAATTGAGAAGGAAAAAAGAAAAAAAAAAGATCAAGATTTTCTATCATGACTGTGTTCAGCGTGACTTGTAATAATGGAACACCAATAGGAGGCTCAGCCCACACAGTGACACAGCCTTGACTGCATGGAGGCGGAGCTCCGATTCAATCATGCATATTTGGCACAGTAAACATTCGAGTATTTAAGCCCATAGTTGCTGTATAAAGGGACTAGCTCAATTGGTCAGCCTTTTGTGGAAAAAGGATTATAGCATGCGAGGATGTTTTTTTGTGTTCTTCCATGCCTCGGGAAGGGAAGAAATGGAGAAAAGAAGATAAGGGTTTAGGGATAAAAGCCAATGAAACACAGAGTGGAACACACCTAGAATTTTGCAAAGAAGTGGTGCTAATGCGATTCATGGAAGGCTTCAAGCATGGAATTGTAATTTTTGTTGATTCTTTGTGAATGTATGTCTTTAAATCAAGAGTTTACTTTTTTTTTTAATTCAGTACCCCCTTATTTTGCATTTTTTAATACTGGGAGTATTAGTGTTGCTAGTTTTCTGAAGGATGTATGATTGCAGACCTTTGAAGTAGTCAACAAAATTTGAAAGAATACTATCCATAAGCATGAGCACTGCTATGTGTTCATTTTCTAAAATTATTTAAGGAATATACTATACCAGTCTAAAAATATCTATATTTGAATCTTAGTATTGCTTGCAAAATAATCAATTTCTTGAAAAAAATCTGATGAAGTTTGCTTTGAAATTGCTATTTATGTGTCACTGTTGAGATCTGTAAACTGTATCTAACTATTCAATGCACATTGTATTTAATACTCCTTCAGTGTTCTTGAGATTGTGTCCTGAATATGATTTTAGATGCCTCAAAAGGCCTTATGTCTTCAATAAAAAAACAAATGGCTTGATGCGATATGAAGGCCTTTGAAGAAAAAATATGATTGTGTGCTGATGACAGAGAAAGGCAAACAAGCTAAAAGAAGAAATTTTGTTCAATGATGAAAACCGTCACCGATTCATAAAAAGTAAAAAAAAAAATAGGGAAAAAAAACATTTATTTTAGATCAAGCACCAGAGGAGAAACAAATCCACCAATCCATTTGGTAGCCAAAACACTGAGAGAGGAAACACTTGCTATTGCACTGTAAAGTTTGGTGATGAAATGCAAAGAATTCTCTGAGCCCTTGGTTAAGGTTTCATTTCAGGCTTAACTTGATGTAGTAAATACATCATTACATTTTACAAAGTAGTGAGAGAAGTCTCGTGGCAGTTAACTTTCGAAGTTCTGCGTTACATTAAAAAATTAGTCTTCCTTCTTCACCTAGTTTGATTTAATTATAAAAAAAAACATTGTTTTAGTAAAACTTTCTGGATCGAGACTGAAAGCTGCATACGTTTTGGTTTGCCAAAAGACCAATTTAAAAAATGGTACAATAATTAGATCAAAAATACTGAGACCGATGGCTACATACGTTTTGGTTTGACAAAGACCAATGTAAAAAATGGTAAAAGTTATACATTTTCTTTGACCTTTTTTTTTTGTTTTTGCCACGTTTTTTGTAGCATTTTTCTTTGGGGCAATACACTGTTTACCTATTTGTTGGAAACATTTACTAAAAGGTTAAATCTTTAAATTTGACAAAGACCAATATAAAAAAATGGTACAATAACTGGATTGAAAATACTGAGCCTGATGGCTGCATACGTTTTGGTTTGACAAAGACCAACGTAAAAAATGGTACAATAAAATATCTTGTATATACAATAAAATATCTTGTACAATAAAATATCAAAGGGACCTATGGGCAGTTTAAAAATTATAATACAAAAATGTATTAAAATTAAAAATGATAACCATTGTGTACCATAAAAGTTAGACTTTTCCTTTGTCCTTTACTAAATTAGATTTTTGTGTTGTTTTTGCCACATTTTTTGTAGCATTTTTTTGTTGGGGCAATGCATTGTTTACCTATTTGTTGAAAACATTTACTAAAAAGTTAAATCTTTAAATTTGACAAAGACCAATGTAAAAAACGGTACAATAAAATATCTTGTCTAACGAAGGGACCTATGGACAGTTTAAAAATTATAATACAAAAATGTATTAAAATAAAAACTTATGACCATTCCGTACCATAAAAGTTATACATTTTCTTTGCCATTCTCTAAATTTGAATTATTTTTGTTTTTGCCACATTTTTTGTTGGAGCAATGCACTATTTACCTATTTGTTGGAAACATTTACTAAAAGGTTGACTGTTTAAATTTAGCAAAGGTGTCCATTTATAGACCTTTCCATACAAGTTTTGATATATTTGTTGGAAACATTTAATCAAAGTGTTAAATCTTTAAATTTAGCAGAGTTGTCTATGTATAGACCTTCCTATAGAGGTTGAAAAAAAATTCACCTAAACTGTATTTATGATGGGACTGTTTTCAGATGCAAGTTAAAATGCAGATGTTTCAGATGTAAACTGCCACAAACAATATCGAAATCTGCTTTTAAATTAAATTGGCTGGCAGTAAACACATCAAAAATGTAATTGCATTCAAGAAAACTTTGCAGAATCCTTTTGTCAAATTAAAATTATATTTTAAAAAAATGCCTGAAATGATAGCTCAGCAAGGACTCAATTGCACTGGATGGCTTCCCAAGGTATCCTAATGGGAAAGAAAGTGTTGTTAATGGTTTTCTGTTGATGTGAACATTCATTGCTGTTCACCGCAGGAAGGAACTATGCTTCCTATGCTGCAAAAGCAAGAAGAAGTAATGTTTATATATCAGCTTTCACTTTGGGCCCATACTCGAAGGTTTACTCTTTTATGAACATATCAAGACTTGTAAGGATGTTTTGCCATATTCTCTTTTCGAAATTCTAATTTTTGTTGCAGGTAAAATTTGTCTTACCATTCTGTAATTTGTCTCCTGTGTAATTAGCTGCCATTTTCATTAGAAGAAGTCATGAAATTTTACGTGCACAAAGCACATCATGCAAAGAAGTTATCTCATGTGTTTGCAACCATTTGGCACTTTTTTTAAAATAAATTAATAACATTGAGCACCAGGAGTTTCTATCTGTATAAACATTCATTGAATTTGTTGCAGTTGTATTATGGCAGTTTCCACTTTAGTTTATATCAGAGTAAATATTCAATATTAAAACCGCAGTACAAGATAAAATACATTAGTTGTAAAACAAAGTCAATTGTATAAATGTTTATATGTATGTAATGTATGTATCTAAGCATTCCTATTAATATACAATTTTAAAATTTAACTCTGACCGTATATGTCCAGTTCTGCAACTTTCCTAGTTGTATAATCCATTTGCTTTAGAAAAATTATAGAACTACTTGTCTGTACCTTTGTCTGTATAGGACATAAAATGCATTTCAAAATGTTAAATATAAAATCACACAAATCAGTAGTTATATATATATATATGTTATTTTTTTAGGAAAAGGTTTAAAAAAAACCTAGGATGTTTAAAATGAATTTATCATTTAACGTATACCTGGGTTCTGATAAAAAAAAAGAAAAAAAACCTAGTCTAAAATGTTTATTTTCTTTCTTTTAGCTTTGGATAGAGTAGGCAAGGGTCAGAACTTAGCCAACTGTCTAAGTGTTGATACAAGTTTTCGTCTGAACAGAAAACATACGTTATGTAAACTTACGTAAGAGTTTCCTAATAAAGTCTAAATAATAGTACTTACGTGTAGAGCGTCATGGATGATTTGGGACTACTTCCTCCTGGAAAATTTGAGGACTTTCCCAGACAAAATGACATACGTAGGAGTCGTATTTTGATAATTACCTGAAGAGTGGTAATTGCCAATCGTGATAGGAGATAATGTAAATTCAACACAAACTTTAAGCTCAGTGAAATTTCGGGAGACCTCTTGACCGGTTACCTTTATGGGGACATGGTATGTTTTGTAATTTTGAACATAGTTGTGAATCTGTCAACCGATTCAAGACTGGGAACGGATGAGATAGGTTTCGATTTTCTTTCTTTTATTTGTAAAATCTGATCCAAAAAAAAGAAAAAAA
>BLSH010266822.1:510422-526956 GCA_018402905.1 Glandirana rugosa | reverse complement strand
ATACACTGGAAACTGATCACTGAGGGGGTTAATGCACATACACTGGAGACTGGTCACTGAGAGGGTTAATGCACATACACTGGAGAGTGATCACTGAGGGGGTTAATGCACATACACTGGAAAGTGATCACTGAGAGGGTTAATGCACATACACAGGAGAGTGATCACTGAGGGGGTTAATGCACATGCACTGGAGACTGGTCACTGAGGGGGTTGATGCACATACACTGGAGGGTGGTCACTGAGGGGGTTAATGCACATACACTAGAGACTGGTCACTGAGGGGGTTGATGCACATAAACTGCTTGTCTGAAAACTGGTTAGTGGGCCCTATATAGTGAAGGGACCACCTCATCATGGCATGGATCCTGGGAAGTAAGGCATAAGCACTGTGGCCATGATTCAAGGGGTTGGCCTGTGTGCTGACATCTCACTGCTAGAGCATGCTATGTCTAGCTGAATTCGCTATTGGGGGCACAATACTCCATGGAAACAGAAAATGCAATCACCTTTTAGTACTTTATAGGATAGGCATTTTATTCCTATTAAGAGGCTACCTAATGCTAATTAATGCAGGCTAATAACAAAGTGCAGTAGCCCTCTGCAACCAATCATAAAGGATCTGCTATTGACCTGAATGCTGAATTTTGCTGCATTTCACAGTTCAAACAAAATGAATGGACAGCAGAAATATTATAAAATGAGGATTGCTCATTCCGAATCCCATTAGATCTGACACACTGGTATGACAGCTGATTCTGATCGCTAATAACTGTACTATCATTTTTCTCCTTATTTAATAAGTAACTCCACTTTTGTTGTGAAAAAAAAAAACATTCCCCTCTAGCTGATCTATGTACATTGCAGGGATTTTAACAAACTTTGTACCTTTTGTTGCTGTGAAGAAATATCTGTTTGTTTCACCAGATTGATCACAAACTGATTGTGAATGGGGAAGGGGGGGGGGGGTCCTGAGTCATTATAATTAGCTGGTGCACTCGCAGTGGTCTATTGAGGAAAGCTGCAGTGTCTGCATCCCCTTAAAAGATTTAAGAAGGGGGAGTACGTCACTAAAACTAAAATTCCCATGCCTAAAATTTGACTTGTATATTAGCATAGACCTTTGTGAAAATCAGTGAGCCAATCACAGAAGCAGGAAATAACATTTCTGGGGGGTGTTCTGTATAACAACAGAATACCTCCAGGTTGTCACATTACATTGGATATTATAGGAAATTACAGAGCTGCAGACTGAAAAGGAAAGGTCATTTTAATAGCATTCAATGGCTTGTGTAGCAATTGTATATGTTGTAATATTTGTTTTTTTTATTTGCTATATTTGTTTTCCAGAAAAGTGGAGTTACCTTCGTGTTTTATCTAAATAGGGAAATTAATTAGGGAATTCAGCACATTTGAGGACGGAAATCAAGGAACAAAAAGAGTTTTTTTTTTTGTTTTTTTTTAATCTGATGGTTACTATCAGACTTACTCAATAAAGCACAATGATAACCACAAATCAAATGAAAGTTTCTCTGATATCAGACTAGTGAAATAATAAATCTAAATGGCAGTAAAGAGTAGTTGCACTTGATCACAGATATTTTCCTCACTGATAATTATGATGCCTATTCGATAATTATCACTTATTGTATACTGGCTGTTTTTCACAGAATCAGCCAGTGACCTAATATCTACTGGGCATCCTTAATAAGCCCTGAACCAATGTTCTAAAAACCTTTTCCAATCAGGAGTTAAAGAGACCCAGTCCTCTGAAAACATCCCAGCCATGACCTCTGCCAATGCGTGCCATGGCTCTGTTCATTCCAATGGGAGAGCAGTACGCCGCTGGACCACTGGAGGAAGTCACGAGTAGGGCTCTGCCATAGAAATATACACAGCCATGGCACACATGCTTCCTAAGAGGACCTGGTGGGGAAGTTTCTGGAGGAGCAGCTGTGCAGTGCTGAGAAGGGCCACACAGTCACGGGTAAGTAGACTAGACTCAAAGGGGTGGGAGGATTCCTTAAAGAACAACTTATATTAAGACATAGTTATCCTTTAGAAGCTTCTTTATATAAGCCTGTTCAACTTTGGTTGTCAACAAAAAAAACAACATGTGTTGTCACTAATAAACCATTTTAATGGTTCTAATTGATAAAAAGGTAACATCATCATTTTCCGTAACCTAGCTCAATCAGTTTGCAATATGCCACTACATATAAATAACTTTTTTAACCCATGATAGATTCCCTTTAAACAATACAGAAGGGAAGAGGAGATGGTTTCTCTGTTATCTAATCAAGCTTCTTGCTGCATTTGTTGGCCAACCTGGATAGAAGAGAAAAGTTATCAAAACAAAACATTTGGATTATTAATGCATGCACGGGTTCATAGCTCAATCGTTCTGAACCGAGTACGACAGAGGCATGCAGTACAGATCCCCTGAGATCTTCCTCCACAGTCATTAGCCATCACAGACAAATGTTAGAAAGCCATACCTGTGTCTGTATACGGTTCAGCCCACGGAACCATAGGATCTGACCTCTTCGGAGCTCTCTCTCTGCGTGATCAATTTCTTCTTCATCCTCAGCCATCTCCTCGTCTGTCATTTCATCTTTGCCTGGCCCGTGACCCGCTTCCTTCAAACACTTCAGCTGGCTGGTGGGGATGGTGGCAATGAGCTAAATAAGAGAAAGATTGTCACGTACAGATGGCAGGGGCAACTCTGGTATTCTCAACATTGGAACCATTGAATTAATTGGTAAGAAGGATAAAGTCAATTCTTACTGGGACATTCAAGTACTACAAAATTATTTTACTTTATTTTTTTTTAATTCCTGTATAGAGTAGAGAAGGCCTTGAAACTCTGTGTCTCTCATGAGTAAATTAACCCTCCATATCTGTCCTGGTGACCACTGAGACAACAAGTAACTTTAGCTGTCTCGTGGGTACTGTGGGAATGAGTTAGATAGAAGAAAGATTGTCAGGTACAGATGCCAAGGTCAGCCCTGGTGTTTTCAACATTGGAACTATTGGAAGCATTGGTAAGAAGGATAAAGTAAACTCTTATTGGAACATTCAGTTCAAAATGTGTGGATTGAGTAGGGAAGGTACTGAACCCCTGTGTCTCCCGTGAGTAAATTAACATTCTATAGCTGTCCTGGGGACCACTGAAGTAACTTCAGCTGTCTGGTGAGGACCTTGGGAATTAATTTGCTATAAGAATGCCAGGACCAACCCGATGTGCTCAACATTGGAACCAATGAAAGAATTGGTATGACGGATGAAGTCAACTCTTACTGGAACATTCAATTACATCTAGTGTTCCAAAAGCCTTATCCTTTTTTACAGCCAAAATATTTTTTAAATTCCTGGATGGTATTGGTAAGATGGAATAAAAGTCAGCTCATGTTGGTTGCTCTAAACATTTCTCCCCTCCAAAGCCAAGAACCAAGTGTATGTAAATCCCAAACTTTTTTTAAAATTTAGAGTAAAAGCCCAGCCAGGTTTTTATCGCTGTCCCACTGGGAAGATTTACCCTCTCTATTGCGGTTTTCAAGATTGACTGTGGTGAGAAATCCACAATTTTAAAGTTGTCACAGGGACAGGAGGTGAGGAAAAATCTTCCAATGTTTCCAGCATGTTCTGAAGACAACTGTCTAAAATGACCTGGTACTCACTCACAAAAAAGTCCATACAAATCCAAAACAGGTATGAAGGCACTCATGAGGCTTGCAGCAGAGGTAATTCAAAGCAAAAGCATTTTATTGTCAATGTTTCCATGGAGTACAGTCCATCTTTCTCAAGACTTGAGCTCCATCGAAACTTTGACAATAAAATGCTTTTGTTTTCTATTATCTCTGCTGCAAGACCCATGAGTGCCTCTATACCTGCTTGGTTGCTCTGAACATGTCTCTTCTTCAAAGCCCATAGCTAAGTGTATGTAAATCCAAACCTTTGTATAACTTTAGTTAGAGTATGGAAGTGTAAAACCCCAGCCAGGTTTTCACTGCTGTCCCAGTGAGAAGATTTAAATTCTCTGTTGTTCCCGGTGACCATTGTCTTCAAGACTAAGAGTGGTAGAAAATTCCCAATTTTTGAGTTGTCATAGGAAAAGGAGATGAGGGGAAATCTTCCAATAGTTCCAACACATTGTAGAGACAACTGGCTAAAAAGGGTTTTTGCTTGCTTTGGAGAGATCTCTTTCTTCCTGTTGTGTCTTTGGGACAAGACGTGAAGGAAAATCTCTGCAACAGAACTCAGAGACAACAAAAAAACTGACAGGGGTATTAAATATTCCTTACCCTATTAAAAAGAAAAATGGCTTTATGTAAACTCTAAGGGATAATAAAGTTATTCTGACAAGAAAAAATATATACAAAAAGAGCTGCTGTGCTGTTTATGACCAGGCTTTCCTTGAAGACCAGATCTTTAAAGGGTTCTTCATGTACATTCATAAGTAGTAAAGGCAGAGGATTATGGTATTTTGGCTCATCTACAGTATGTAAATTGGGAGTGAGGGTATCTGGTAGGGGTGTCCGGCTAGCACCCCAGCACCATTATTGGAATAGGCATGGACTATCTCGGCAATCATGCAGTGTTGGGTACAAACCCCAATAGGATTTACACAAAATGCCTAGAGTGGTCCCCAAAGGGAGTACCACCAGACATATGTTAACTACCCTTTGATATTGTCTCTGGGGGAACTTGCTTTTGCCGTCATCCTACCTGGAAGTTATCCAGCTCCATTTGTCCCCCATGTCTGCCGTGGGGGGATAGCCCCTAGTGGGCGTGTTCTTGGCCCTTCAAGCTGGCTGTGACCCTTGTGGTTCTTAAATAATTTAGCTGTATGCTGATGATCAATCTCCTGAAGAAGCGGAAGTCCCGCAAAACCCGTCGAGAGCATCAGAAACACCTACAGCTTACATGTTATGGGCCGGTGGTACTCCCTTTGGGGACCACTCTAGGCATTTTGTGTAAATCCTATTGGGGTTTGTACCCAACACTGCATGATTGATTTCATTGTGTTTTTGTATGTAATATTTTCAAATACATTTTTTAAATTTTCCTATATATATTTGTGTTATCCCTGAGTACCGAGTCCATGCCTATTCCAATAATGGTGCTGGGGTGCTAGCAGGACACCCCTACCCCATACCCTCACTTCCAATTGTCTCTTTCTGGATGATGGCACACATTACAATTTATATCCCTTCTTTTTTGGCTCATTTTTCATACAGTATGTAAATATTGGTGTTCCAAAGACTGCCATTACATAAGATTGTCCTGGTATTTGGTGTCTCAAGAAAATCTAAATGGAAACCTTATAACATTGTTCACCTGTAAGGGAAGTCAGATTATTACTATGTAGCGCCCCCTACTTAGGTAGGAGCTAGTGAGTTTTTTTTCTGGTGAGGTGAGGAAAATTTAGTCAGGCCTTACTGAGTGCAGGCCTGATTGTTTTTGTTTCTGGGCTGGGAGTGGCTCAGGTAGGACTGGGTGATTCACAGATGAGGTTACCGGGACCTCCCACTTCTTTCCAGAAGCTGGTAGAATGTTCTGGACAGAGAGTTGGGAGGGAGGTGGAGCCATCTGGGGTATTCTAAGGAGCCCTGACCAGACCAATCCCCTGGATTGGCAGGGGGCAGGCCTCCTTAAACACCCAGGATCAGCCCAGTCTGGGGGAGAGTTCGGGTGGAAGAGCTGGAATGTAGTTGAGGTTGCTGAGGCCCCACAGGGAGCCCCCAGTCTGGGGGGGGGGCTGACCTTGAGGCTGGGGAGCTCAAGGTGTGGAAGGGGTTCCTCGTACAAACCCCAGAGGAATCCTGACCCAGGGAGCAGGAGAGCAACAGACAGTGCTAGTGGAGAAGCTCAGCAAGGAGTCCACCATTGGTCGGTAAGTGGCCCACACCCTGGAAAGCTGTAGAGGCATGCCGGAGCGGATTGGGGGTGAGAGACAATCTGAAAAGATGCAGAAGTCAGTGAGGGACTGTGGTGCTACCGTGGTAGTGGTGAAGCCGTCGCAGCTGAAGTGGCTGGCAGGGCCTGGAGGGAGAGGATGGACTGGGAGTAGTAGTCCATCAAGCTGGCTAGCACAGTACTAACTTTTATTCTACATTTTGGGGCCAGCTGTCCCTACCTGTAATGGGTGGTTCGGAGGTCCTGCTCACACTATAGCAGGCCTCGCCGGAGGCCTAGTAAATTTCCTTCTAGGCCTCATCTGGAGAAATAAGAGAAGTGCAGGTGAGAGGATCTAGGAGTAACCGCGCAGCAAGTTATGTGCTGGAGTGAAGAAGGAGGAATGTATATGCGGGGGTGTATATAGAGGTTCGGTGTAAATTAAACAAATTCTTTGGGCATCCCAACTCCCATCCAAGTTCAATTCCCCTAATAAAACAAAACAATGTACCAGCCTGTTCTGTCACTGAAAGTGGTATGTATGTGATTGAGGGCAGTGTGAGCAGGTGGACCACAGCAACCAGCCACCCCTATGGGGGGCCCTTGGCTACAACTGTATATGTTATTGTGTGCTACAATTGTTGGTGTAACAAATTTTAATCCGTTTGTTAAGACACAGGCCCTTATTCATCAAGCTGTGGCAACATTTAAGGCATGCTAAAGAGTGCGTATGGTATGCTAAAATAACATCCAGTAATACTGGCAAAGAGGACACTTTGGCATAATTAGCATGCTTAACCCCTTAAGGACTGCCCCACTTACAATTACTGCAGCAGGGTGACCCTTAAGCGCAAAATCATGCACCTGTACATGATTCCTGTTGCTGGTTTTGGGACACAGCAGGGGCCAATCAGCGGGTCCGGTGGCTGTGATGGCTGCCAGGACCCGCTGATTGTTAGTAGGAGAGGCAGAACGGCGGTCTGCTTATATAAACAAGGCAGACCGTTGTTCTGTCACAGAGGAAGGGAGAGATCTTGTGTT
Organism: Glandirana rugosa; assembly: GCA_018402905.1. Lineage (NCBI taxonomy): Eukaryota > Metazoa > Chordata > Amphibia > Anura > Ranidae > Glandirana > Glandirana rugosa. The sequence goes on along the minus strand of BLSH010266822.1, from coordinate 520,017 downwards.
CCTGCTAATCAGGAACACAGATGTCTCTCTTCCTCCAGTCAGTCCATCCCCCACACAGTTAGAAAACATTCCCTAAAAGCACACTTAACCCTTTGATCACCCCTGATGTTAACTCTTTCCCTGTCAGTGTCATTTATACAGTGACAGTACATTTTTTTTAGCATTGATCACTGTATTGGTGTCACTGGTCCCCAAAAAGTGTCACATACGGGTTGATTTACTAAAGCCGGAGAGTGCAAAAATTGGTGCAGCTGTGCATGCTAGCCAGTCAGCTTCCAACTTCAGCTTGTTCAATCAAGCTTTGACCATAAAACCTTGAATGGTTTCTGTGTGGAGCTGCACCAAATTTTGCACTTTCAAGCTTTAGTAAATCAACCCCTTAGTGTCAGATTTGTCTGCCGCAATGTCGCTATCCTGCTATAAATCACTGATCGCCACCATTACTAGTAAAAACAATAAAAAAAATAAAAAGTCCATAAATCTATCCCATAGTTTGTAGACGCTATAACTTTTGTGCAAACCAATCAATATACATTTTTTGGGATTTTTTTTACCACAAATATGTAGCAGAATAAATTGATGAAGAAATTAGATTTTTTTACATTTTTATTGGATATGTTTTATAGCAGAAAGTTTTATTTATTTTTTTTTTAATTGTCCGTTTTTTTTTTGCGCTTTAAACAAAAAACCGCAGAGGTGATCAAATACCAACAAAAGAAAGCTCTATTTGTGGGGGAAAAAATACATCAATATTATTTGGGTACAGAATCGCACAACCGCGCAATTGTCAGTTAAAGCAACGCAGTGCCGTATCTCAAAAAATGGACTGGTCAGGAAGGTGGGTAAAACCTTCCGGAGCTGAAGTGGTTGAAGTGGACCTAAATTCAAAATAATCTGCTATTTTTGAGTGAACATCTAGAAATGTTAATTAAGCAGATCCCGGAAAAAGTCTACTTTTTGCTTTGTACTCCTCCTAAAAAATAGCAGTGTACTTCCTATGCCTTGAGCCTCTTAGCTGTTAGATATCTGTGTTGTGAGCTCTTTTAATGCACAGCCGCCTCTGACTATTAGGCCTCTTTCACACGAAGATCAGGTCTGCCTGTCAGTTTTTCAGGCGGACCTTCAATTTATCCCTAAGGACCGGTGGGTGTAAACAGACCTGTTTCCGTTTACACCCACTTACCTCCAATCCGATCTGATCCACAAAAAAAAACCACATAGAAGGATCCGTCCTCCTCTGTCTAGGTGGATTAGATTGGAGGACAGTTGGGTGTAAATGGACAAGCAGAGTTCGTTTTCACCCGGCCATCCATAGAGCAGAGTGGGTTTGGTCCATGTCCGCTCTGCATAAACTGAGCAGGCACAGAACTATCAGTCGGAGATCAGCGGACAGATCTGATCTCAATAGAGCCCCCCCCCCCCATATGACAGGGGCCCAAGTCTCAGATTCATATTAAAATTTGGCGATGTCACTGTTCTCCTTGCTGAAGAGAAAGCTGTTCCTGAGGACCTCCCTGTTCCTGCTTCATTCATTCTGTGAATCTGCATCTGCTCAATCCTTCCTGCCACTTCTTAAATATCCCCTCAGTCATAAGATTACCATCTATTGAGGGAGCATATCTGAAATTCAAAAGCAAAGGCCTGCTCCTCTACCAAGATGGCTGCCTCTACACAGAGGCACAGTGCAAAACAAGTCAGGGTAAAGGTAGCAGGACTAAACAAGAGAAATGAATTGATTCTTCCATCCAGCTAAACAGTGATCGATACAAGGAATCCCCCCTGCTGACTATTGTATTCAGTAGCCAACAGGACCCGTGGGTGCTGAATACCCAACCCAATCAGATGTGGTCACCATTTGGCCAACAGTTTTCAGCCTTCTTTAAAAGTTGATTGAAATATTGACTTTTTTGAGGCAGGTGGTTTTGACAGGGACACCTACAGCTCAAATTCGAACTGATTGAGTAGAAATTAAAGGAGTGTATCACAGGCTTAAGTCAGTACAGAGAAAAGATCAGCTGTGGTAAACCTGTAGGCAATACAAGCCTTTAAGCCCTCATACACATGGGCGTTTTTTGACTCAACATTTTTGGGCGTTTTTTACAGCTCTCTATGTTATTCAATGGCCCCCTAAAAACGCAGACGTTTAGAGGGCGTCAGCGTTAGTGAGCTGTAACTAGAACGCGGGACCAGCGCATTCCAAGGCTGTAATGACGCCGCAAAACGCTCACTAACGCCGTACCGGCGTTTTGACACCGACGTTTTCAGGTTAAAAAATAGCAGAGGAATGGTTTTATTAAAAAAACGCCTATTGGCGCCGACACTCACTAACGCTCATTAACGCAGATGCAAAACGCCGATTTGACTTTTCCCCGACATTTTGCTTATTTTTAAATATACGCCCTATTACGCCCGTGTGTATGAGGCCTAAAGCTTAAATGCTGTTAAAGCTTAATGTACATCACTGGTAACTATTCAGATGAGCGGTTTTACTACTAACAATATCCATATTAAGTGGATAATCATACAACAATATTTCACCTGTCCCCAAACAAGCTCCCCCACTCCCACAAACAGACACCACAGCCATTGTTGCGTGTTTAAAGGAGCACAGCTGAAGGGCTTCCCTCCGAACTGGACAATCAAAATCTGAAACGAGAATAACAAAATGTAGAAAAAATACTTAAAATGTAATACATTGAAATAAATAATAAACCATTTAGTTATAACAGAGGCTGTATATGTTTGCACAGCACTTATATATTGCAGATTTTTTTTTCTGGTTGGTAAAAGCAGCAGAAGAATCTTTTTAACCTCTTCTCACCCATGTAACGCATGTGTGCAGCTGCAAAGGGGGTGGCCTTTAACTTTCTCGCGCGCATCCAAGGATGGCAGGGTTTTCTGTGCTGGGAGCACTGCAAATGATTGGGAGCTGGCAGGATTGGCTCCTGATCATGTAACCACTGTGACATCCAATCACAGTGGAGTCAGGACCCAGGTCTTAACCTGCAACCTCTGCTGGGTCTCCAGCTCCCTGGACAATTCCTTGAATAATACTACCTTGTACCTTGCTTCTTTTGAACGTGAACCCTTTGGTCCTCCCATGAACTTCCTATTTAAGCCATGTCTCTGCATTTCCTGTTTGTCAGATTATTGTGCTCAACCCAGCCAATATTTCACTGCTTTCACTCCTACTGCGGTCCATAATTTTGCTACCACTTGTTACCGATCTTTGGCTTGTTCCTCGACTATGCTTCTGCTTGATCCCAACTTGCAACCACTTGTTACTGACCTTTTGTATGTTTACTGACTACGCTTATGCTACCTGCTATATCTGCTACTGGACCCTGGTTTGATGATCCTGAGGGCCACAACCTGGTACTAACACGCAGCAAAACCCATCACCACCATCAGGACCTCTGGTGAACACTGGTTAGTACTTAGACACTGCACCTCGGGTGAGCCCACGTCATCCGCCAGGGTGATCTGCTTCTGTACTTATACAGCTGGTCGGTGGGAGCCTCTCTACTGCTATAGCTACTGGCCTCCAAGCCTGATTACAGACCATGACAAGTGATCATGTGATCATCCAGTCCTTCTTGCACCCCCTCCCCGATCTGAACGCAGGTGTATTGCATGACCCATGCACACAGATTTATAAAGACCAGTAAACTTGCTCCTTGATATTTCAATTCAGAATAGTTACATGAACACTGGATTTCTGATCACTAGTCAACAGTATGGTAAAATGAAATGAATACAGGAGATTTTTACCTGGACTCCAAAAGTGCCCAGCACTATGCTACAGAATATTGGGTTTGCAAAAATTCCGTCGAATACATTCCTCTCTCCGTGGATTTTGCGTGCATTGATTTCATTAAACAACTGCATCATGACAAAGGTGTTAAAAATGATGGTGTAATGTTCAGAAGGAGGGGAGTGCAGCGGGGCGTTTCTTCCACTGTCAATGTCAAAGATGATTTCACCTAGAAGGCAAATATGAACAAAAGCAACCATATAGCGTAATTTCTTGGAATAAACTAAATAAAAATATAGCAAAAACACAATACAAATCCTAAGGTTTCATCTAGTTACAATATTTTTTTGGGGGTGGGGAGGTCTCAGTCTTTGAGATATTTTCCCAAAAATGTCTTAGTTTGGTAACTTGGAATTCTGTCTTCTTTATCATAAAAATGTATTTATAGCCATTTTTTTAAATTTCCGGATAGAGGAGGGAAGGAAATTAACCCCTGTGTTTTCCATGGGCAGATTAACCTCCTCTATCCATCCTGGTGACCACAGAGACAGAAAGTAACTTCAGCTGGCTGGTGGGGACCATGGGAATAAGTTAGATAGGAGAAAGATTAGCTGAAACAGATGCCAAGGGTAACCCCTGTATTCTCAACATTGGAACCATTTGAAGAATTGGTAAGAAAAATTAAGTCAACTCTTATTGGAACATTCAGTAACACCTAGGGCTCCAAAATCCTTTTCCTTCATTTTTTTAAAAAAAATCCTGGATAGAGTAGGAAAGGCATTAAACCCCACGTGTCTCTCATAAGTAGATTAAACCTTCATATCTGTCTTGGTGACCACTGAAACAGAACGTAACTTCAGCTGGCTGGTGGGACTATGGGAATGAGTTAGGAGAAAGATTGTCAAGTACATATGCTAAGGTCAACCCCAATATTCTCAGCATTGGAACCATTGAAATAATTGGTAAGAAGGATATATTTAACTCTTATTGGAACACTCAGTTACACATTGGGCTCCCAAATCCATTTCCTTTAATTTTTTTAAATCCTTGAATACAGTAGGGAAGGCACCTGTGTCTTCCGTGGAAATGAGTTAGACAGGAGAAAGATTGTCAGGTACAGATGCTAAGGGCAACCCCGGTATTATCAACATTGGAACCATTGGAAGAATTGGTAAGAAGGATTAAGTGCAATCATTTAACCCCTGTGTCTCCCATGGACAGATTAACCCAGCTGTAACTGAGACAGAAATTTCCTCAGCTGGCTAGTGAGGATGATGGAAATGAGTTTGATAGGAAAACAGACTGTCAGGTAGAGATGCCAAGGGCGATCCCTGGTATAGTCAACACTGGAACCATTGAAAGATTTGGTAAGAAGGATAAAGACGATTCCTACTGGGGCATTTAATTACACTGGGGAATCTAGTGCCCCAAAATCCTTCGTAAAGCAGAAGCAATAAAAAAAAACTGTCAGAGGTTCTAACCTTTCCTCCTCTGTAAAAGGCTTTGGCTTCATTACCATTTTAAAATATCCTATTTATAGAAGAATTAAGGAAAATGGGGTCAATAGTGGAGTGTCATCACTTGACCAACTGAACCATCTTTATTAACACTTACCAACAAACAACAATGTGAAGATGATGACGAGTTGGTAGACTGCATGACCAAGTATATTTTTCATCATGGTGCGAGATATAAGGGGTTTGTTTCTTCCATAGGGTTTCCGTAGAAGCAGTGATTCTGTAGGGGGTTCTGTTGCTAACGCCAGGGATGCAAAGGTATCCATAATTAAATTGACCCAAAGCATCTGCACTGCTTTTAGTGGTGAGTCCTAAGTATTAAGCAAATTGAAAAGTTAAAAGAAATATATTTTTATTTGCCACAAAGAATGTAATTCAAACTGAATTTTGGTAAATGGATTTTTGCCTTTCTACAGTGATATTGCGGAAATGCACTTTAGTGGATGGGGAAGAGATAAGGTTGGCGTGTAGCGATTACTAAACTTCCAAGTCCCTATTTGATCACTTTACCCGTTTAACCATGTCCTGCTTCCACTGTAGATTATCCTTCCCCTGCATGATATCAGGGACAACTAGCAGTTAACTAAAACCTGGTACACATGAATAGTTTTTTTCGCTCTACCCAGCAGGTTGAACGAAAAAAAAAAAATGACAGCTCCGGTCGGAGCCGCTTTTCTAACAAGTCAACGTTAGTACAGCGACCTCCCCCACTGAGCTGTTGTGTTCTGAGAGGGGAACAGTCCCCCCACCAGAACACTCCGATCAACGCTCTCTGCCTTTGTCTGAGAGCGCTGATCGGCCACCGGCCGGCTACTGGTTTTCCAGCATGCTCATCTTACAGAAGCTGGCCAAACGCCCAGCTACTGTCGAATAAACTGACATACACACGGGCCAAATATCGGCCAGTTTAAATTGAACTGGCCGATGTCTCCCAACATTCAGCCCTTGCGTACTAGGCATTACAGACTTAGCAGTCCCTGAGAGCAGCAAAACCCGCTAACATTCAGGAACCGTCACAGTTGTTCCTAATCATGTAATTACATAGTGGAGAGGATTAAGCCCCAACAGAAACAAGGGTGATGTCACAAGATTCACCCATAGTGAAAGAACAAACGTTGAAATGTTCTCTTTAAAAAGTAGGTATTTATTGGTCAACCAACAGTAAAATACACCATCAATGCGTTTTTTAGCATTGCAATGGTCACTTTATCAGGACAGGTGTATGACACATTGAATAGAAAATAGGAAGATGAGGATAAAAGTCAAGATAGAGTATAGTAAATCAAGTGTTCTCTTCAACCACTTGAAGACTGGGCTTTTTCTGGCACTTTTTGTTTACCAGTTTAAATCAGTATTTTTTGCTAGAAAATTACCCCCAAACATTATAAATATTTGAAAAAATACTTCTTTATTTATTTTAATGTAAAAAAACACAATACATAACCCAATTTTATTGTAAAATATAAAAGATGATGTCATGCCGAGTAAATGGATACCAAACATGTCACGCTTTAAAATTGTGAATGCCCGACAAAGGCGACAAATAAAGTCAATTCTACACTATCCATAGGCGATGCTTTAAAAGCCTCTACAGGTTACCACTCTAGGTGTACGGAGGAGGTCTTGTGCTAGAATTACTGCCCATGATCTGGCATTCGCCGTGATACCTCATGTGTGGGATTTGTTTTTCAAACTATTAATATATACTGTATGTATGTATATATATATATATATATATATATATATATATTTTTTTTTTTTTTTTTTAAACTGTTGCTTTAATTTTTATTTTTTTTTAACACTTTATTGCTGTCACAGGGAATGTAAACATCCCTTCTGATAGCAATAGGTACGTGACCGGTACTCTTTATGGAGGGATATGGGGTCTAGAAGACCCCAAATCCCTCCTTTGCAATTGAAAGCATTCAAAACGGCAAGATATGCATTTTTGAATACTTTTGATGTTTTAAAACTGGCTCCTTTAAGGGAGGGGGGGCCTCCTCCCACTGCTTGTGATAACAATCAAGCGGCTGCTTAAAAAAGAGCTGACCGTTGGCTCTAAAACGGTACTGGGGTGATGCCAGCTGCAGGCATCACTCCGGCACAACCACAGGTATGTGATTTGGTGGAAAGTGGTTAAAAGGTAGGTATTTATTGGTCAGCCAACAGTAAAACACATCATCAACGTGTTTCATGGCATCAAGATGGTCACATTAGGACAGGTGTATAAAACACTGAATAAAAAATAGGGGATGAGGATAAAAGTCTAGTAAATACATTTTAGGATAGATTCAAGACTGAAGTTTATTTTTCAATTACCTTTTGTCGAAGGAGCTGTTGGAAAATTTTCAATCAAACAGCGCCTGCATCCAATCAGATGCAGGCACTATTCGGGTATTCTGACAGTCGTGGGAGCTGGTTGTCAGAATGCACGCAGATTCATCCATCCATGCTAGTTGACGTGAATGGGGGGAATCAAATTAATTCTCTCATTCAGCCTATGGGGCTAAACAAGAGAAATCTTAACATGTATGGGCAGCCTAAAGGAGGCATGCCCTCTTTCAAAAAGAATTTTCATTTATCTTGGTGAAACAAAATGAAAATTCAGAGTGCAAAGCATACCCATTCATGTGCAAGGAAAATTTCAAAGATTAGTGCAACATATCCTTATTCACTAAGCTAAGTAAAAATTCCCTTCACAAAAATAAATTCACTTTGCTTTATGAATGCAGTGAATTTGTGCTGACTTCATCATCCAATCATGTGCAAACAAAAATCTGTTTTATTTTCTTTGCGCTTGATTGGGTAGTCATTGCAAAGTGAATTTTTACTTTGTTTTACCTAATTTACTAGGCTAAGTAAAAGTGAACATGAAAACTTCTTTACTAAATCAACTTCACATTATTGGAAACCTTCAGAATTCTGATGTTCCCCTTGATGGAACATAGATAAGGGCAGCTTATGAGATAATCGTCTAACATGCTGAGAATATTAATTGTACAATAAGGTAAAAAAAAGTCAACATACAAGGGTCTGGAGCCCTCATGTATAGTCAGCAATAGTTATTCCAAATATGCCTGCTTATGAACCGCAGGTCATTTAAACCAGTGGTCACCAACCTTTTGGGCCTCATGGACTACTAAACTCACAATTTTTAATCCCGCAGACCACTAACATGTATTGCTTGTTGCCTTATACACACAATGCTCTGGCTCTCTGATCCCCCCCCCCCCCCGTGCAGCCCCCTTCCCCCCCAGTGCAGCCCCCTTCCCCCCCCCACTCTGCATCACACTGCTGACTCATCATTAGATCTCACCTCCTTATCTAGCCATGTGCTCGAGCCCCGTGATCCCTCCCACAATCTGTGATAAGCGTTGCCATTGAAAGTCGTCCCCTCCTTCGCCTCCGGCTCTCTGCACTACTCCCTGTGCCTCCCTTTGAGTTCACAGGAGCCAGAACTACAGAGGAATATTGACTATAAGCACGCATTGAGAACAACACAGGAAACAACATTGGACGCAGAGGCGTAACTAGAACCTTCAGGGCCCCGGTGCAAGAAATCATGAAGGGCCCCCCGGGCCAGGGCCCTTCCCTCTTCCCGCTGATCCTGGGGCCCTTTACTGCCATCATGGGTCCCTTCATTAAGGTCCCACAGCGGGGCCCTTTCACAAGTTCTGCAGCAGGCCCCCTTTCTACCATCTTTGGGCCTCCCCATGGTGGTGAAATGCCAGGGCCCGGTCCCAATTGCAACCTTAGCAATCCTGATAGTTCCCTCACTGGTGTCAGTAGTTTTTCATTTTAATAATTTACAAAAGGTGTGTGTGCCTTGGGCAGCGCGTATCCTCTGGTATGTAATGTGATACCTGTATGCGAGCTGCTGTTGTGACCCAAATATGGGGAAATAAAGCAGTGTGTGTGAACAATATGTAGTTTTGTGTTCAAACAGCGCTTGCAGTGTAGTCTATAGTATTTTAGTCTGGGTGATTAAATAAAATTACAGTGCGTTCTCTCTTCTAATAAGTCTGATTTTATGATATCTGATGTGACGTTCGCGACAAACTTGTGTTTTGATGTATAACAAGTGTGTGTGACGAAATAAAGGGGTATAAACCCAGTGTTGTCGTCGAGCGTATGTCCATAGTGTAATGTATGGTCTCCTATGCGCGACGGGTTCCGTGTGTGTGGAAAACATTTAATAATTTTACTTTTTGATGACTGTGGTCACTCCCTTGATAGTCCTAACGATTCCAACGTTAACCCTGGCCCGGGACCGTAAAGTGGTGGTACCCCTCCGGGTTTCTACCATCTTTCCCCCGGACGACGT
>BLSH010266822.1:468721-494515 GCA_018402905.1 Glandirana rugosa | reverse complement strand
TCACAGCCCATCAGAGTACCTGTCACCAGCATTAGAGAACCTGTCACAGCCCCAGAGTACCTAATGCTGGTGACAGGTACTCTGATGGGCTGGTGACGGGTACTCTGATGGGCTGGTGACGGGTACTCTGATGGGCTGGTGACAGGTACTCTGATGAGATGTGGCAGAGGTACTCTGATGCTGGTGACAGGTGCTCTGATAGGCTGGTGACAGGTATAGTCATGTGATAAAGAGCCATTTTTTATTGGCTCTGTACCCTGATCGGGGATTGGCTGAAGTGAAAAATTGGGATTGGAAAAAGTGCAGAAAGGCAAACTAACCCTTTAAACAGGGTTCCATTTTTTAATGCCAACATTTTGCCTCTATCACAAGTATCAACATGTTGCTTCCTGACTCCAAGCAGTGTGCCCTTGTCAGCACCCAATGTGCCAAAAAAAGAAAGAGATCCTAACACAGATAGCCGTGCTATAAAGGGTATTAAAGCAGCACTGTAGCAATAATCCTCTAATATAATGAATAGCTATGAGGCTATGAATAAGGTTTCAGCCGAAATGCGTTAGCTCGTAACTGCTGTATCCTGCTATGTAGCCTATAAAGAATTGATTCAATGGATGATACAGAATTAAAGGAACACTTTGAAAACACAACAGATCCCAAAGGGGAAAAATACCATGCTATACTCATATGGACTGGGTAATGTGTTAGGAATGAAAGGATGCCACATTGTTTGATGGAAATGAAAAATCTCAACCTGCAGAGGGCTGGATTCAATGACACCCCAAAATTCAATGTGAAAAAATGATGCAGCAGGCTAGTCCATTTCGCTGAAATTTCATTGCAGCGACTCAAAATGGTCCTCAGTAGTTTGTATGGCCCCCACGTGCTTGTATGCATGCCTGACAATGTCGGGTCATGCTCCTAATGAGACGACGGATGGTGTCCTGGGGTATTTTCTCCCAGATCTGAACCAGGGCACCACTGAGCTCCTGAACACACTGAGGTGCAACCTGGCAGTGTCGGATGAACCGAAACATAATATCCCAGAGGTGTCCTTTTGATTTAGGTCAGACGAGCGTGAAGGCCATTGAATGGTATCAATTCCTTCATCCTCCAGGAACTGGCTGCATACTTTTGCCACATGAGGCCGGGCATTATTGTGGACCGGGAAGGAATCCAGGACCCACTGCACCAGCTTAGGGTCTGACAATGGGTCCAAGGATTTCATCCCGATACCTAATAGCAGTCAGGGCACCATTGTCTAGCCTGTAGAGGTCTGTGTGTCCCTCCATGGATATGCCTGCCCAGACCATCACTGAGCCACCACCAAACTGGTCATGCTGTTACAGGCAGCATAATGTTCTCCATGGCTTCTCCAGACCCTTTCACGTTTGTCACATGTGCTCAGGGTGAACCTGCCCTCATCTGTGAAAAGCACATGGCGCCAGTGGCGGACCTGCCAATTCTGGTGTTCAATGGCAAATGCCAATCAAGCTCCACAGTGCCAGGCAGTGAGCACAGGGCCCACTAGAGGATGTTGGGCCCTCAGGCCACCCTCATAAAGTTGTTTTTTGATTGTTTGGTCAGAGACATTCACACTAGTGGCCTGGGGGTTGCTCGCTTGGCACTGCTGCGATTCACAGACCACCTTGTATTATTATTATTAATATTTTTTTTTTACATGAATACCAGGTGTTCTCTGATTGGATGAGAGTAGAACATCATGTCATCCACCCCTCCTCTCCCCCTTGCTAGAAAACACCTTGAGCACTCTCTGCTTGTCCAGGGTGACCTGTCACTCCTGCTCTCTCTTCTTGTCCAAAGTGACTGGACTTGTCACTGCCCCTCTCCTTTCATTCCCTGTAGTAGGCCCCTCCTACAGCTCTGCTCTCTGCACAGACTATGTATTGCACAGTGATAATGTCACTGCTACTTTACAAGGTAATATCTGGATTTGCAAAAGTATCTGGTATACAAAACGTGGATTTATTCCCTTTGTGGCTAATGAGGTATATAACACCGTATCATACCTCCAAACTTTCTGAGATGGGAATGAGAGACACCTACTAACAAAAGTATGTAGGCATAGGACACACCCCAGCCACGCCCCTTAAAGGAGAATTTTACAAAAAAATGATTAGTTAAACCCACAAGTTCTTTTTTTTACCACTACTACTACTTTATATTGGCTTTTGAAATTTACAAATGCAGCACTTTACAATTTGGATGAATGGTTTAGCACTGGGAAACACTTTTTGAAAGATAAATAGTGCATGTTATATACAACTATATAAATCAGACCAAAATGAGGGACAAATGAAGAAGAAAGAGGGACAGAGGGATTTTGTTCCAAATCATGGACAGTCCCTTGAAATCAGGGACAGTTGAGCTATGCAGTATTTAAATCTAAGGTTCAGCTTTAATTTTTTTTTTTTGTATGAAATGTATGCAGTACCTAATAGTAGCCACTAGGTGTCTATGTTCCCCAACATTTACCAAACTCCAAAGGTGGGACTGTTATTTCTTTTTGTCCTTTTACTTGGGCAATTGTGTGATGTATGTTTGATGTACATTGGCCACAGATATGCAACATCTATTAATTAATACCTTTTACAAGAGTGTGTTTATCAGTTGGCGAAGACCGGGCAAGGACACGCAACTTTGGCCAGATTTTATCCAGGCGTTCTTGTTCTATCTAAGAAAAACAAGCCACATGTTACAACAAATCACTGATGTATATAATAAATAATAACAACATAATATATACTCAACAGATATAATATATACATCATACACACACATATATGTATATATATATATATATATATATAGTATTTACTGGAACAATAAATGAACAGAAAAAAAATCCAAATCAAATCAATATTTGGTGTGACCGTCCTTTGCCTTCAAACCAGCATCAATTCTTCTAGGTACAGTTACACACAGTTTTTGAAGGGACTCAGCAGGTAGGTTGTTCTATGTAAATCTTGGAGAACCAATCACAGATCTTCTGTGGATGTCGGCTGCCTCAAAGCCTTCTGTCTCTTCATGTAATTTCAGGCAGACTCCATGGGATTGAGATCAGGGCTCTGTGGGGGCCAAACCATCACTTCCAGGACTCCTTGTTCTTCTTTACACTGAAGATAGTTCTTAATGACATTGGCTGCATGTTTGGGATTGTTGTCCTGCTGCAGAATAAATTTGGGGCCAATCACAAGCCTCCCAGATGGTATGGCATGATGGATTAGTAACTGCCTGTAGTTCTCAGCATTGAGGACACTACTGAGCCTGACCAAATCTCCAAATCCATTCGGAGAAAAGCAGCCCCAAACTTGCAAGGAATCTCCACCATGCTTCACAGTTGGCTGCAGACACTCATTATTGTAATGCTCTCCAGCCCTTCACCTGCCTCCTGCTACAGCCAAATATTTCACATTTTCACTCATCAGCCCAGAGCACATGCAGACATTTTTCTGCACCCGTTTCTATGTTTTCATGCTTAGTTGAGTTGCTTAGCTTTGTTTCCACGTCAGAGGTTTGGCTTTTTGGCTGCAATTCTTCAATGAAGACCACTTCTGGCCAGACTTCTCCGAACAGTAGATGGGTGTATGTTAGTCCCACTTGTTTCCACCAGTTCTGTGCTGATGGCATGGCTGGAGATCTTCCGATGTGGAAGGAAAGTATAATGTGTCTCATCTGCTGCATTAAGTATTCTTGATTGACCACTGTGCCTATGGTTCTTAAAGTTGCCTGTTTCTTTGTGCTTCTTCAAAATAGCTTGAACAGCACATTTTGAACCCCCAGTCTGCTTTGAAATCTTTGCCTCGGGGAGAACTTGCTGATGCAGTATAGCTACCAGTGTCTTGTTGCTGTGCTCAGTCTTACCATGGTGTGTGCCCTGTGACATGAAACTGTCTTCTAAAACCTCACCTTAGTAGCTGAGTTTGGCTGTTCCTCACCCAATTTTAAGCCTCCTCTACAGCTGTTTCTGTTTCAATTAATGATTGTGTTTCAACTCTGCACACCTGCCTAAAACTTTTACACAGTACTGTATATATATATATATATATATTGGACACATAGCAATGCATACAAGTTTAAAAACATTAGAAAGGACCTTTTGATCCTGTTAGAAATCCAGTGAGCCCCTAACTTACTCTGCACTATCTGCACTGAAATCCCAATCAGTGTTGTCAGTCCTGCCCAGTTATCTTCTGCTGGACTACAGAACACCTCCACTCCCTGTTACGGAGATCAGGAGGTATTCTGTAGTTCAGCAGGACAACACTCAGGCAGGTCTATTAACACTGCTTGTGACTCCTGTGTAGCAGAGGTTATGTTATAAGCCAAAATGCTCCCTGTTAAGCCAGATCTATAGCCTGGGGATCAGCAAAGCTCATGCTCTCTTTCTTGGAAAGCTCTGGCTCTAATTCTGTGGGAGGCATGCCAAACCACTGCTTCCCTTTCACACTGAGGCAGTTTTCAGGCATTTTAGCACTAGAAATGGCCTCTGAAAAGCACCTAAGACTCACCTCCCATTAATTGCAATGGGTAATTTCACACTGGGGCGGTGCGCTTACGGTCAAAAAAGTCCTGCAAGCAGCATCTTTGGGGTGGGTTTGAAGGGCTACAAATAGTGCTTCAAAAATGCCCCTGCTCATTGAAATCAATGGCAGCGCTTCCAAAGTGCCTGAAAAACGATTCGTAAGCACCACAAAACGGGTCTTCTTTGGGTTTCTTTAAGATCACGTTATCACGTGACCTTAATAAAAACGGCCCGCTAGCGCCTGAAAACTGGTGCAAAAGCGCTGCTAAAATGCAGCTAAAGCACAACAAAAATTAGCAATGCTTTAGCGCTGTTTTAGCGGTGGTGCAGTGTGAAAGGGTTCTAAAGATCCTTCTCTGCAGCATGCTGGCAGGGGACAAGCCTTTCTTTTCAGCATGTGGCTGCTTTCTAAAGAACTCTAAGACTTTGCACACCTTTTTGTATTGATGTACTTAGAAGTTCACAAATTTAAACTGAAATCTTTTAAATAAACTTCTGTTAAAAAAAAAAAAACACTTTCCAGTGTAAATTAGACACCTGTAAGTGTTTTAACTTGCTTTTCTAGTGTTTATCCACCACATTTATGCCCACGGCAGCCACCAGGAAAATGCTTAAACTTCCACATAATTTTATACTCCCAACAGTAGCAGCCAATAGTTAAGCCTGAATATGATCATATCACCACAGATATACCATATAATATATACAGTATATCTCATATTAAAATGATATAATATAGACTATGATCATAGCTACAAAGATAGTAGGCAGAGGGAATGCTTACTGGTGTGCACGCCAGGGATTAGGGCATGGTGGGTCTTCGCCAAGAGGTTTTGTTGAGGCTACAGTAGAGTTTTGAACAGCATCTTTCTGCACAGTGCAGAAATGGGGCAGAGTTTTGAACAAGGTGTGATGGGTTGTAACATGTTAAAGCAGAAAACAAACCTCTCCTTTCTCATTCCTGATTCGTCGATTGAATTCCTTTCCTTCCAAGCACAGGAAGTCCTCCCCTGGCTGGATGATGCCACATTTGGCTGCAATGGCTCGTGCCGTGTTGATGTTGTCCCCTGTGACCATGCGGACTGTGATTCCTGCACGCTGGCATTTCCGAATAGCTTCTGGCACCTGAGGGATAAAGTTAAGTTAGGCTCCTGGACAATGTGAAAAGGTATACAAAAATAGAGGATGAGTAGCTCAATGAGGAACCCGCTACTCTGGATAAGAAAGCCCAAGCAAAATATCAAACAGTCAACTAAACCAGAGGTCTCCAAACTATGGATCATGGGCCAGAAGTGGCCCTTTGTTTTATCTTGGGCACTATTCCTCCCACTAATATGAGACACTATTCCACCCACTTGCATTAACAAGGAGCATTATTCCTCGCCACAATACCAATAATGGGGCACTATTCCTCCCACTGATACCAATGATAGGGCACTATTTCTCCCATCAATACCAATGATGGGGCGCTATTCCTCCTACTGATACCAACAATGGGGCACTGTTCCTTTTACTGATACCAACAATGGGGCACTATTCCTCCCATTGTCAGGGCACTATTCCTCCCACTGTCACCAATGATGGGGCACTATTCTTCCCACCAATACCAATGATGAGGTGCTATTCCTCCCACTGATACCAACAATGGGGCACTATTCCACTTACTGATACCAATCATAGGGCACTATTCCTCCCACTGCCACCAATGATGGGCACTATTCCGCCCACTGTCACCAATGATTGGGCATTATTCCTCCCACTGACACCAACAAGGGGACACTATTCCTTTCACTGATACCAATGATGAGGCACTATTCCTCCCATTGACACCAATGATGGGGCAGTATTCCTCCCACTGACACCAACAAGGGGGTACTATTCCTCCCACAGTCACCAATGATAGGGCACTATTCCTCCCACTGAAACCGATGATTGGGCAGTATTTCTCCCACTGAATCCAATGACCAAGCAGTATTCCTTCCACTGAAACCAATGATGTGGCAGTATTCCTCCCACTGATACCCATGATGCGGCAGTATTCCTCCCACTGATACCAATGACGGGGCAGCATTTCTCCCACTGACACCAATAATGATGGGGCAGCATTCCTCCCACTGACACCAATGATGGGGCATTATTCCCACCACTGATACCAATATTGGGAAGCTTTTTCTCCTACTGACATTGATGCGGCACTCTTCCTGACAGTAATATTAGTATTGTGGCACTATTTCTCCCATTGATACCAGTGATGGTGTATTATTCCTCCTTCTACTGACCACAGACTGTATGTAGTTTTTATACTCTTACTGATCGATCACAAAGGCTAAGGAAGTCTAAAGGACAGTAAACTGGCTCTTTGTTTAAAAACTTTGGAGACCCCTGAACTAATCAAAAAAGAAAGAGGCCCTGACCCTGAAAGTTAAGTTGAATGGGACATTAGCATATAAAGCATTGGTTATTGCAGGACACCCTAAGCTTTATAAGCTAATGTCCCATTCAAAAAAACTTAAAAAAGTAACAGGTCAATATCTCCAGGCAGATAAAAACCCCATTCCATCCAAATAATGATTCATTAACAAATCATATTATATAATTTAGCATACAGTGGGTATACTTGACTCTCTTATTTCAGCCCCCGGTACTAAGACTGGGAGAAAGAAGGGTGGGGTGCCAACCAACCAGGTTTTACTGCATTGCATAGTGGTACCCTTCTAACAGAGAGGGAGAGAGCAAAGTGAGGAGCTCAATCATTTCCCCAAAGGATTTAATCTATCTTTAAAAAGGTGAAATTAACATTGTGCCTGTTTTCACCTCTATAATTTCACCAGGGAGAAACTTCCATTGTTTTTTGAAGGATCACTGGTTTTGATTTCTCTGTTTGGACAAATGAAAAATGTGCTGCTGTATGCAGGTGACAGGTCCACGTTAATTGATTCACATTTATAAGGTAGAGAATATGCCCACCTCCGGCCTGACAGGGTCTTCTATTCCCACCACAGCAATACATGTCAAGTCTCCCACTATCTCATTCTCATTATCCCACTCTGGCTCTGGTACTCCTTGGAAGTCTCGGTAGCCAATGCAGATGGTGCGCAGTCCGTCACACGCCATTGGCTCGATGACCTTCTTTACCATCTCATCACGATCTCTGGGCCGAAAAGTGCGGAGATCACCAGCAGCGTTTAAGATGTTTGTACACCTGGCACAAGAAAAAAAAATACAAATTGGCATCCATACTTCAAGAAAGTTGAATTATCTATCCGACCATGACACGATTACTCAAATTGCAGAACTATGTGGCTTAAATTTTTAGACACCTGACCATCACACCTACTTATATGTCTCATGGGTATGTGGACAATTGACCATCACACCTACCTTATGACTACATATGAGGACACTTGGCCAACACACTTACTTATGTTACCAAATGTATGAGGACACCTGAGCATCACACCTACCTATATGACCAAACCTATGAGGACACCTGACCATCACACCTACCTACAGTATATGTCTAAGGGTATGTGAATGCCTGACCATCACACCTACCTATATGACCAAATGTATGAGGATAACTGACCATCATACATACCTATATGTATAAGGGTATGTGGACACCTGACTGTCACACCTTCCTTTATGGCTAAATATGAGGAAACTTGACCATCACACTTACTTATGTAACCAAATGTATGTGGACACCCCTGAATACTTACCTATATGACCAAATGTAGGTGGACACCTGACCATCACACTTACTTATGTGAACAAACATATGAGGACACCTGAATATCACACTTACCTATATGACCAAACGTATGTGGACTTTTGACCATCACACCTACCTACAGAACCAAAGATATGTGGACCAACACAAGAAATAAGATAGTCACTCCCAGCTCTCAGAGGTCCTCCACAGAGAGATAGCGCAAAACAGGCGACACATCCATAGACGGCCCAATGCTTGGCAAATGCAGCCCACCTCAGATGGGGGAATCCAATGTGAAACTACAATAAGAACAAACGGGGAAGGCGCAAACACCTAGTACATTATTCAAAAATGTATTAGGAAAAACTTAAATCAAGAAAAATTAATACTCACAAAATTAAAGTAAGAAACAACGTGTAAGCCAGAAGATGCCATATAGTGCAAGGTACAAGTGCTCCAACAACCTCCCGTGTACTAGGAAGCTCAGCAAAGCTTTGAGGAAGGGGGTGTGCCTCCAAAACACGTCAGCTTGCTAGTACACAGGAAATTGTTGGAGCACTTGTACCTTGCACAATATGGCATCTTCTGGCTTGTATGTTCTTTCATACTGTGGCTTTCTGAGTATTTGTTTAATTGATTTAATTTTTTCCTAATAGAGTTTTGGGTAATGCACTAGGTGTTTGCGCCTTCTCCGTTTGTTCTTCTTAAAGGTATGGGGACACTTAACCATCACACTTACCTATATGACCAAACATATATGGACACCACTCCAAACCATTGGATTCTGGTGTTCCCAGGAAAGGGTACGGTTAATGCTACATCATACAAAGGCATATTAGACAACTGTGTGCTTCCAACCTTGTAGTAACATTTTGGGGATGGCCCATTCCTGTTCCAGCAAGACTATGCCCCTGTATACAAAGCGATCTCTATAAAGTCATGGTTTGATGATTATGATTCGGAGGAACTTGCACAAAACACTGACCTCAACCTACTGTGCACCATTGGGATGAATTGGAATACTGATTGTGAGTTAGGTCTTCCCAACATCAGTACCTGACCATACAAATGCTATTTTGGCTGAATGGGTACAAATTCCCACAGACACACTTCAAAATCTTGAGGAAAGCCTTCCTAGAAGAGTTGAGGCTGTGTTTAGCCACAAAGGGGGCAAACCCATATTAATGTCCAAGGTTTTGGAATTGGACATATAAGTGCAATTATCAGGCTTCCACAAGCTTTTGACCATTTAGCATATAACAGTCATCATGAACACAATGGTCTGCTTTCACATTACGGAAAGTAATCACATTTACACACACAAAATCCAAAAAGACTCAGCCCACCTAAAATGGATATTTCAACTAGTGGCTTAAGTCACTTACTAACTAGCTTTTTATAGTTCCTGGTGGTGAAACCAACCTCCCATTGTTCCTGGCTGTGTTCCCAGTTAGTAGTTGCTGTAGTCTTAGGCCCCGTTATCCTGTGTGTACATTACAGACGCATTTTAGATCTGGTGTGTTAAAAAAAAAGTTTTGCTGGCGGCATCCTTGACAGTGTTCCGTAAAACACGTATTATATAGAGTTAAACGGTTACAAATAAAACCTGCATACAAAGGCACCAAACATAAACATGCATATGTGAACGGGGCCTCTTTTTGGTATAGCAAAGGAGTATTCCCCATTAATTCGAATACATAAAAAGCCAGCAAGAATATTGCTAGCTCTTCTTAACAAATACCTGAACTTTGTGTAACTCTTATAACTTTTTTTTTAGTTTTGAATAGAGTTGGAAAGAAATTAGAACCCTTGTCGAATTTTTATTGCTGTCTATGCCTCAATAGGGAGCATAGGTGTGCGCAGCCTATTGCTATAGGGTGTGCACCCCAAAGCTCAAACACAAATGAATGCCACCTCCTGTCACAGGGAGGAGGCTCTTATAGTGGGAGACAGTTGATTGGGAGCATATTACGTTACATCCTAAGTATAGGTGTAATGTGTTCCTACAGTTGAATCTAGCTTTTAATATAATGGGGGTATTTACACTGGCCACTGGCACCTCACCCATCCATACTGGGGTGCTTAGGGTGTGCTCAGGCACCCCCGCACACGCCTATGATGGGGAGATTCAGCCTCTCATTTTGTTCTGGTGACCATTACCGAAAGTAAAAGTGAAGCAAAATCCCAAGAACATTAATATAGAGGAAATCTTCTAATAGGGACTCTAGATTTGGTGACAGCCACTTTGTCAGAGGTATTTCCCCTCACTTCTTGTTGTGGCTATGAGACACGAAGTGAAATCTCCCCACTGGGACAAAAAAAAAAAGACAAGGGGTCATAACCTTCCCTTACTTTATCCAAAATGAAAAAAGTTTTGTCTTCAGTTCTACTTTAAATGCTGCAGCATTTGTTAGATCACCAGACAAGGTGCCAACCCACCCCTATAATACCTATCTGTAGCATTTCAGATTACTATAACTAGTATTAAAGTTGTCCTAAAGTCACAATTTTTTTTCTTACCTTAATGCATTCTATGCACTAAAGTAAAAACAATGCCCCACTACTTGTTCTACCTGTCTCCATCTCTAAACTCTTACCCGGGCTCCATGTCACTGCTCCAGACCTGTCTCGACTGGTCTCACAGGAGACACTGAAGCTAGCGGAGCCATTGGGTCTTGCTGCTGAAAGTCAAACTCTGGTGAGGCGGGAGAGGGGTGTAGCTTACTAGCACTGTGTGTTTCTATTGAAGCACACAGATCGGTTTGGGAGCTTGTGCGCACAGTTGCCTCCTTAGCACCCAGCTTGCTAGGGAGGCACCTGGAGACGAGAGAAGGTGACAGTACTGGGAAGGACTACCAGAATAGGAGGTGAGGGACCCTTCTCTGCAATATTGTTGCCCTGAGCAAGTAAGTATAACCTTTTAAAAAAACCTATAGTGCCTCTTATATTGTATCTCTTTGTATTGAGTGATTAGAGTGTTTCACATTGAATGAGAAGGTTGGGCAGAAAATTGGCAGCCAAACAGCAGCTGCATCCAATCAGAAGCAACCACTGTTCAGGTATGGGGAAAGTCACGAGTGACAGCTGCAGTGTAGTTTCGTCCATACCCCATCCAGCTGTTTAGCATGGATAGGGGAATTGAGGTTCAACCCCGTGCAGAAATCTAACAGAGTATGGCCAGTCTTATCAAATTCTATTTGGAAACATAACGCTGGACACAGATAAATAAAGCCCTACGGGATCGTTCATAAACAATAATGTGTTTTCTTTTGTACTGTACTGTCAGAGGCTCGTACGTCAAGAAGGAGCATTATGTTCCTGCTCCTTTATCTACACTTGTCTTTCTATGCACTTCTCATTTATTTTAATAAAAAAAATCACAATCAGCATTTATTTATTGGTTTGCTGCATATACAAACCATGAGAATTCATTTCTTGCTTTTTTACATTTATTTTTTTACTAGCAATGGTGGTGATCTGCGATTTTTATCAGGACTGTGATATTTCAGCGGACATGTCTGACATTTTTGACACTTTTTGGGACCACTGACATTTATACAGCGATCAGAAATTTAAATATCCACTGATTACTTTGTAAATGTCATTGGCAGTAATGAGTAAGGGTAAGGGTAAGGGTTAACCTGCAGGGGTGATCTAGGGGTTAACTGTGTTCCCTAGGCGTGTTCTAGCTGTGAGGGGGCTGAGCTGCCAGGGGCATAAGAGATCTAAATGATCCCAGTGACAGGGATCAGTAGATCTCTGTTATGCTGCCTGACAGAGCAGGGAACCGCCGTGTTTACATTGGTGGTTCCCCATTTTTCTATGCTCCTTTCGACAACCGATTTTGATTTTTCGGAAGACAAAAGCTGGTTGTGCAGACTAGAATTTTTTTTTCGTATGGCAACTTAACATCCAATTTTCGTATCATTGGTATGGTTTTCGTACAGAAAAAACCTTGCGATCAAAACTATGCATGCTCAGAAATGAAAAAATACATACAAAACTATTTAACACATTAAGTCACTTTTGATGTTGAATTTGGTTGTGCGAAAAAATTTTTATCGTTAGTGCGCTCTTCACTTTCGACATGAGTCAAGCATCCAGATACAGTGTTAGCCAGCACTACAGAAGAAAAAGATTTGGGGTGCTTATTTCAGATGATTGCAAAATGAACAAGCAGTGTGACCAGGCAGTGGGAAAGCAAATAGAATTCTGGGACGTATGAGTAGAGGGATCACCAGCAGGAGGAAGGAGGTTCTGATTCCTCTATATAGATCTTACTGTGTCCAGCTCTGCAGGCCTCACTTACAAAAAGATATTAATAAGATAGAACGAGTTCAGAGACGGGTAACAAAAATGGTGAAAGGTCTGGGGGATAAACATATCAAGAGCGACTTCAGGAACTTAATATGTACAGTCTGGAGGAAAGAAGGGAGAGGGGAGACATGAGTGAAACCTTTAAATACATCAAGGGGGTGAATAAGGTTCAGGAGGGCAGTCTTTTCAATATGAAACCAAAATCAAGAACACGGGGACATGACCTCAAACTAACTGGAGGGAAGTTCAAAACTAATCTTAGAAAGTATTATTTTACTGAAAGGGTGGTTGATGATTGGAATAAACTACCAACAGAGGTTGTGAGACAGTCAACAGTAAATGGCTTAAACATGCTTGGGATAAACATAAATCTATAGTCAGACAATGAGGTTAACGGGAAAACAAAACAAAACAAAAAAAAGGGCAGACTCGGTGGACTACTCAGTCTTTTTCTTCCGTCACTTTTCTATGTTTCTCTGTTTCTATCCAACGAAAAACTGATGTTCTGTCGTCCGAAATTCGCATCATGTGTACGAGGCTTTAGTCTCTCTGCATCCTAAATCAGTGAAAGTGTCATTCATTGGTTTTATTTTTTTAATGCTATTTAACCACTTCCACACTGCCTACTGTATATTTACGGCGGCAGTGTGGATGCGTCCCGCAAATCACCGTAAATAAGCTGCGATCTGTGGGTGGCCGCTAGGGGGCGCGCGCGCACCCGCCGTACTCCTGAGGAGTGTGCCCGCGGCTCGGGCAGACCCGATGTCCGCCGGCGAGCCGTGATGAGCGGCCACAGCAAAAGTACGGGGAACCGCCCATGTAAACACGGCGGTTCCCCGCTCTGTTAGTGGGGGTATAGGAGATTTACTGATCCCTGTCACTGGGATCAGTTAGATCTCTTATGCCCATGGTAGCCCAGCCCCCCCCCCCCCATAGTTAGAACACACCCAGGGAACACAGTTAACCCCTAGATCAACCCCTGCAGGTTAACTTCTTCAATGCCAGTGACATTTATACAGTAATCAGTGGATATTTAAATTTCTGATCGCTGTATAAATGTCATTGGTCCCAAAAAAGTGGTCCAACATGTCTGCCCCAATATCGCAGTACCGCTAAAAATCGCAGGTCGCCGCCATTACTAGTAAAAAATAAAAAAAACAATCAATAAACGCCGATTGCGATTTTTTTTTTACCAAAAATATGAGGAAGAATATAAATTGGGCAAAACCGATGAAAAAACATTTTTTTATATTTTTTTTTGGATTTGTATTTTAGCAAAAAGTAAGAAAAACTGTTTTTTTTTGCAAAATTGTCACTCTTCTTTTGTTTATAGCGGTGATCAGAAATGACGGAAGGCGATCAAATACCACCAAAAGAAAGCTCTATTTGTGGGAAAAAAAGGACGCAAATTTTGTTTAGGTACAACATCGCACGACCGCGCAATTGTCAGTGAAAGCGACGCAGTGCCGAATCGCTAAAAGTGCTCTGGTCCTAACCTGGGAAATCCTTCCAGGGGTGAAGTGGTTAAAAGGCTATGAAGGTTAGCTGAACAGATATAGAACAGTAGGGGCCATGTCCTAAATGGATACCATAGGCCAGATGTTCATATGAGAGTAAGTACAACTATTTTTAAGGACAGTGCTTACATGCTAGAAAATGTTATAGCTTGTATCAAAGTAGTTAGTGAATATGTTTTTTTTAAAAAAATGGTAGATCTTTAATGGACCTGAGCTCAAAAGCTGAGATTTGCAATTTTTCTTTTCTTTTTAAAGGAAAAAAAAAAAAGCATCAATAAGATTATTTAATCTGAAAATTAATTACTTAACAATAAATAAATGTAAAAAAAAGGCTATGAAGGCTAGCTGAACCGATGTAAAACAGTAGGGGGTCCCAAATGAATACCATAGGCCAGACATTCATATGAGAGTAAGTTCAACTATTTTAAGGACAGTGCTCTGAAAATAGCTATTTTTAGAAAATCCATGATGCTAGAAATGTCATAGCTTGCATCAAAGCAGTTGTTGAATACGATCTTTCAAAAAACATCAATTCCCCCTTACAGTGACATGGACGTAAAATGCAATTCTGCTTGGAAGATTACCACTTTCATCAATGAGTTTATTTAATGTAGAAAAAAATGTGAACACGTGTTCTTATGTCAGATCTCGACTTATCATCGGCATCTGCTGTGCAGTATCACAATCTAATCCTAGCTATGGTAATGCTTTTTATTGCCTGATCTGGCTCTGATCACCGATCCACCTCCCAACAGCACAGATCATTGCTGGCAAAATGGACTTTATTTCGACAAAACACAATGCACACTTCAAGCCTCCCCACTGTCTTTAATTAATCTTTCTCCATGGTTTTCAGGACTAGGAAATAAAACCATCCAGGCGTATGAGAAACCAGTATAAGAAATGGAACTTTCTTATACTGAGCGGATGTGAGTAACATATGGTATGTGCCTATGACTGCGTTAATCCACTGGCAGCTCTTTGATTTCCTACCGTCCAATCTGTGAAGCTGAGGGAACTTTAATTTTCCATGCCAGATACCACAAGTATAATATACTGCTCTTCACTTGTAAGGCGCTTAAAATGTCAGAGGTGTAGATTTATTTATGCCAATTTAACATGAACCAATGAATTATAAACACCCCGGTACTCAATATAATGGCTCCAGGTTGTTTTATTTCGAACCAGCCCCCTACCAGTTCCTCTAGATCTAGAAGCTATAAAGTGTCAGCAAAACCCAACTTTTTTTGGTTTCATTGGGGCTGATTTACTAAAGGCAAATAGACTATTAACTTTACAATGGAAGTTGCAAATTGCAAGGAAATTTGGAAAACCTGAGCCTGGAACAATGCACACAACCACCTTATTAAAATTAGCCTCATGTATGCAGCCCCCTTCACAACAGAGGCCCCCATCACGCCAGAGGCCCCCATTACATCCAGGCCCCGCTATACATTAGAGTCCCCCAATATATAAAAGAGCCCCCATCAAAAAGTCCTCTCTTTACATCAGAATCCTCCCATTACAGAGCCCCCTATTCACAAAGTCCCCCCATCAAACAATCCCCCAATCACACAGTCTACCTTCCATCACAAATCCACCACTCACACAGTCACCCCATCACATAGCCTCTAATCACATAGTCCCTCCGTTACAGAGCCCCCCTCCCAATTACACAGTCCCCTCCTCACATGATAGCCCTACCTTTTGACTCCAGTAAAGGGGCGGAAGGTGGAGCAGGTCCGGAGAAGGCAGCCTTCCATGCTCTTCTAAATGCTGTTGGTGACCCTGCATGCCGGTTACCTTGGATCAGAATAATGCATGTGGCTGGCCACCAACACCATAGCAACTCACAACGCCATCCTTCTTTGCCCTAGAGCTTCATTGGTTGTTATGGTGCTGGCCCACCCATACCATGGCAACTCATTGGGCAAATTAGGTCCCGTGCTTGTGTCACCTCAATTGAGAAACTCTGTTTTAGACGTCCATGTTTCTTCATGCTGGCCACTGGATGCTTCACACATTAACTGCGATATCTGTCCTAGAAGCAGTTCTAACAGAGTAATCAAGCAATTGACCAGCAGATTGCACAGCTAAAATCTATAGCTCCCAGTGGCCAGCAGGGATATGCATACACATTTGAAGGGATGCCAGGGATGTGTTCGTTCATATAATGCTCAGGCCCAGATCTTAGGTCACATGCTCCCCACTATCGGACTATGAGGTGCAAAGGCACTGGCAACATTAAATGACTGCAAGATAATAGAGGCAAAAAAGTGTTTGTGTTTAATTTAAAGTGGTAGTAAACCTGTGATGATATCACGCGTGAGAAACACACGAAGTAATGATATCACGCACGAAGCAAGACTGACTCCATCTTGGAAAGGTAGCTACTTAAATGGCTGCTAAGCTTTGTTTTTTTTTTCTCCTTTTAACACTGCCAGTCCTCGGGACAAGACTCCTCATTTACACCCCCTCCCTCTCTGGCCAGATCAACTTCAAAGGGGACCATCTGATCATGGCCCATGGCTGGTCAGGTAGAAGCCCTGTTCGCTTATCTTAAACAAACATAAAACAAACTGATGTTCGCCCATAAATTACCCAGGCAACTCTAACCTTGGGATGACCCTCTCTCTGTCTTAAAACTTACCCAAAAGCTATATAAACTCATAATTTCAGGAAGAAGTATGCCATAGTGATAAAACATACATATTTGAATGTAGAATTCCGGCCCGGATAATTAAAGCATACGCATTTACCCCTTGCTACCCAAGGAGGGATAGAACTAGTCTATACCCTCCCCAGGGTCCTAGAAGGTCTCAGCACTCTAATGTTTGGAGTCATTTGAAAGCTTTATGCATGCTGAGATTTTATTTTTTACTGGGAGGTTCGCCAGGCGGCCCAATCTTGAAATATGCTATGCATGAATTATGAAGCATGTATCGCAATGGCCCGCCCTGGACATTGTCTAAGAAAACGCCCATTCATGCGACTGGCCAGAGGTATATGGCTCCACCCCTTGTCACCCAGAGAAAAGGAATTGCCAAGATCTATGGTCAGTTCTCAATTACCATCAATAAAACAACATCAGAGAACCAGGAAATAATCTTCGAAACACTGATTAGGCACGGACATTTTAAATGCAGGTATTTTCATTCTGTTCTTTGCTGCTGTCATTTTGTCTCATTTTGTACCTTTATTTTTCTGTAAATATTTTACTGCACCTAAAACTTGACCGTTTCGTTATTAAATCTTATTTTGAAAAGTGTTAATTTTGTCCCTAAAGCTCTTAATGCAACTATTACGAATCTGTTCCTTTGAAAAATGCTACTGTTTTTCAAAAAAGGGTTAATTGTTTGAATTAGCCCGGTAACATTCGCTCTTAGGCGGCTGGCACTTAGACGGTGGTCCCGCAAACTGGGAAATCTTTGTGCTGAAAGCAGCTGACAGTGGCATTGTTACGTTCGTGACAAGTGCAGTATTAGATCAGGGAGGTCCTCGATCGCCGGTCGGTGAGGAGGGCAGCGATCTGATACCCGCCTTCATCACAAAACCCTCCTATAGTTTTCAGCCAAGCAAGCTGACATCTTAGCCTCTGTTTAATCTTCACCTGCCATGATGCTGCACATGTGATCCATTATGACACCAGCCATTGGATGGTTTGACAGTTTGGTTGAGAGCACAACCAAGAAGGCAGCTAGCACTTCCGGCATGCCGGGAATATTAACTCTCTTTTGACACTATCAAATCGATGGGATTACTTTATTTATGCATTTTATAATTATTATTGCCTCATTTAATACTCATATGGGCAGCACAATTGCTTAGCACTTTTGAATTTCCCCCTGTGCCTTTCTGAGTTTCCTCCCATACTCCAAAGAAATGCTGGCAGGTTAATTGGCTCTAAGGATGGGTCGAGTCGAACGTCAGGCGTTTGCCGAATTTAGAACATTATAGGGCGTTTGCGGCAAATTTGAGCGCCGCTAAACGCCCCATAATGCAGTGCAAGATTGCAGGGAAATGACACCTGCATGCTTTGCCCAATCACTCCGCTGTGAGAGCCATGATTGGCCAAAGGCAGGGTGCTTTTGGCAAATCAAGGCTCAAAGGTCTCAGTCCACGCCCCACACTATATAAGGCCACTTGAGCAGCGGCCGTATGTAGTGTGTGAAAGTGGAGCTAGCAGCTAGTTTAGCTAGGTTAGTTAGTGGTGTGTAGGCAGTGTAGTATATAGATACAGTGTATAGTATATATGTATAGTGTGTGTGTGTATATATATATATATACATATACAGTTGTGCTCATAAGTTTACATACCCTGGCAGAATTCACGATTTCTTGGCCATTTTTCAGAGAATATGAATGAGAGCACAAAAACATTTCTTTCACTCATGGTTAGTGTTTGGCTGAAGCCATTTATTATCAATCAACTGCGTTTACTCCTTTTAAATCATAATGACAACAGAAACTACCCAAATTACCCTGATCAAGAGTTTACATACCCCAGTTCTTAATACCGTGTATTGCCCCCTTTAACATCAATGACAGCTTGAAGTCTTTTGTGGTATTTGTGGATGAGGCTCTTTATCTTGTCACTGGAAAAATCAAAAAAACTGCGCAACCATTAATTAAAATGCAAGTGTCACACATGTAACATTAACAAAAATGATACGACAGACCAAGAAATTGATCAATTAATAAACAAACAATCCATAAAGTGCTATTATGTAAGGTGCACAGTGCAAGGTGCAAAGTAAATAAAGTCCACTAGAAGCAAGACGGAGTTGATTGCATGTAGAGATGAGATAAGAAACAGACTCCTCCACCAGGTGCTGGAATTTACTGGAGGGAGCTTCAGTGATACCCCGCACTCAGATATATAAAACTCTTACCAGAGCTAGTTGGCTACCTATCTCTAGGACAGCCTTACTAGCAAGCAGATCGCCTCTGCGGGCATATATTAAAAGGAGGATAAAAGACAATCCTTATTCAAAAAGATTCGTCCATTCCCGTCCAGATCGTTCATATAAGGAAAAAAATAGGCTCCACATAGTATAGTATTGCTTAATATTTATTTAAAAACCACAAGGAAATGCCAATTGGCAACTCACATTTTCTCAAAGATAAAAACGCATGTAGATAAAAACAACAAGCCGGCTTCAACGTTCAAATTGCTCGTGCTTCCGGGTCACATGGGGCGCAATGTCGTTAACACGCAAGACTGTCCTGACATGTTTCATCAAAGCTGACGTTTTCAAAGGGCACCTTTGACCCCTGAAGACGTCACAGGAAGTGACGAAACGCGTCAGTGGTACGCAAGGTGCGCAAGGCCACGTTCCTGTGACACGCAAGCGGAAGTGATCAGTAGCATCCAGCGGCGGTAGTCACGGAACGATCACAGTGTTTTTTTGGAGATTGTACTGTGGAAAAGTGGCTAATAAAGCTATATTGAAAAAGAGAGGTACGCAATGAGATTTCCTTTCATTTATTTACAAATGGTACGGTGATGGAGGAAGGAGACAAAGGAAGCAGACGACCCCATATCCATAGGTCGGATTGTAGACCTAAAGCGCGTATGACTTCTCCACACCGTACGGGTGGAGAGTCATAGGGATCTGGTAAGCAGGGTCTAGTACCCTCAGCCATTTATTTTACTTAGCACCCAACACGGCACGGGCACTATATTGTTCTAAAGAAGTTAAGAAGTCATCTTGAATTAAATTGTCACTGGATTGCACCAGCACTTTTAACATGGACTTTGTGTAAAGTTTTATGGGCACAAGCACTTTTCAAACTTTGCAAAAAATGGTTTTCAGTTTATAAGATGATATAAGATGTTATATGATGTTATATATTTAATTTAAAGGCGTATTGCACATTTCCATTGAAGTTGTTTCACACGGAGCATCACGTGTTATTTTGCACAAGAATTTAAAATATTGGCACTTTAGAAGGTTTATGAATTTATTTATACAGGCATTTGCACTTTAGGGTAGGAGACTAAGCACCACCCTCTGTAAGCGCTGCTGGAACAGCAACTAGTGTTGTCCACCTATTCAATACTATACTATGTGGAGCCTTTTTTTTCCTTATATGAACGATCTGGATGGGAATGGACGAATCTATTTGAATAAGGATTGTCTTTTATCCTCCTTTGAATATATGCCCGTAGAGGTGATGTGCTTGCTAGTAAGGCTTCATGTACACAGGGCTTTAAAAAAACATCCTAAAACGTCAGTAGCTTATCAGTGAATTTTTTCAGCTTTTTTTAGCGTTTTTGCGCCAGCGTTAATGAGCGTTAATGGGCGTTTTTTAGTTCTGGCGTCAATGGGCGTTTTTTTATTCTTTATTCTTTTTTCAATGGACACAAAATGTCCAAAAACTTTGGTGAGTGGCGTTAGTGGGCGTTAGTGAGCATTTTGGGCGTCAGAGCGTTTTTACAGCTGAAAAACGTCCAAAATAACCCTCAGGTCTTGGGCTTTTTTACAGCTCAACTACGTCACTGATAAAAACAGCTGATAACAGCCTATGTGTGCATGAACACATAGGATAACATGATGGAGGGTTTAATGACTGTAGAAAAAACGTCTACAGCTGAAAACAGCAGCTGTAAAAACGTCCTGCGTACATGAGCTCTAAGGCTGACCTAGAGATAGGTAGCCAACTAGCTCTGGTAAGAGTTTTATATATCTGAGTGTGGGGTGTCACTGAAGCTCCCTCCAGTAGCTTCCAGCACCTGGTGGAGGAGTCTGTTTCTTATCTCATCTCTACATGCAATCAACTCTGTCTTGCTTCTAGTGGACTTTATTTACTTTGCACCTTGCACTGTGCACCTTACATAATAGCACTTTATGGATTGTTTGTTTATTAATTGATCAATTTCTTGGTCTGTCGTATCATTTTTGTTAATGTTACTTGTGTGACATTTGCATTTTAATTATTGGTTGCGCAGTTTTTTTGATTTTTCCAGTGTTTATTTGGGTGGTATCCTAATCAACTGCTGCAACTACACCTAAAGCATTTCACAAATATATTTTTAGCACGGTATACACATTTTATATCTTTATCTTCTCAGATAGTAAAGCTGCCAATTCCTCTTGGCAAAAAGCCTCCAGTTCCACCATAAGGTCGCAGCCTATGCTGACCACTTGATTTTCTTTGTATCCTCCCCAGGTATTTCCTTGCCGAACATCCTTGAGGCACTGTGGGTGTACGGGGAATTCTCAAATTACAAGATTAATATGGCCAAGTCCGCAGCCCTGAATATAACGACCCCTTCATCCGAGGTCCAAAGGCTGCGCTTGTCATTTGCGTTCAACTGGACGAGTGCCCCTATTAAATACCTAGAGATAAATGTCACCTCTGACCTAGCGGACTTGCACTCTGCCAATTTTATTCCCTTACTCAACAAACTGAAAACGGAACTCCAACACTGGCACACACTGACTTTGACATGGTTCGGGCGCTGCGCAGCGGTCAAGATGACCATCCTCCCGGAGGGTTCTGTTCATTATGCAAGCCATCCCAATCCGGGTTCCGCCAGGGTTCTTCAAACAACTACGTGCGCTGTTCCAAGATTTTATATGGTCTCGTAGATCCTCCAGGATTAAGATGCACACCTTGTCGCTTCCAAAGGTGAAAAGGGGTTTGGGGTTCCCCGACTTGTTCAAGAATTTCAGGGCCGTTCACCTCTCACGGGTAGTTCACTGGCATGGTAATGCTGAATCCAAACAGTGGGTAGCAATGGAAATTGAAGATGCCCCCTTGCCCCTCTTGTCATCGCCCTGGCTTCAGTCACAGCCCCCGGAGAATATGAGAGAGCACCCGCTGATTGGGGCGACATTGGAGGTAGTGGGAGCAATTTTCCGCTCCTCAGACCTCGCCCCACTCCCATCTCCGATGACGCTGGTCATCGGCAACCCGGACTTTATTCCCGGTCTTACAAGTAGAGGGGTACAGAGGTTGGCACACCAAGGGAAATCACAGGTGGGGGGTATATGGCAGTGGAGCGGACTTTCCTCCCTGGCAAATATCGCTGGGCTGTTGGCCCCGCAGTTGGATGACCTAAGTGTTTACCAAATTAAACACTTTCTGCAGACCCTACAGAAGACCCACTATGTACCCCACATCCACACCCCCTTCGAGATGCTGTGCAAGTCGGGGGAACCCATCAGGCATACCTTGGCCCTCCTGTATGGGTTTCTGTTTGCTACTGCAGACGAGCCACCCCGGATCTTTATCCGGCGCTGGAAAAGGGACCTGGATAGGCAATTCACCCCCTCTCAGGTCGACAAAATTCTCCTCTTTGTGCATAAATCATCCATGGCTAGCCAGTACCAGGAGGTGGGGTATAAAGGTCCTCACCAGATAGTACAAGGTACCTCGGGTGCTTCATCAGATGAATAGGGCCTCACCTGATGAATGCTGGCGGTGCGGAGCAGAGGGGGGCACGATTCTCCACATATTCTGGTCATGCCCCGCTCTACGGCCTTTTTGGGAGGAGGTGACATCCACCATCAAAAGCCTGACGGCAGTCGAGTTGGGAGATGATCCGGCCTCTTGTCTTCTCCACCTGACGGAGAGGCCCCTTCGGAAATACAAGAAAACCCTAACGATGCAATTGCTCAATGTGGCGAGGGCTTGTGTCCCGGCATTATGGAAACAGACTCAGCCCCCAACCAAGGCCCTGTGGTACTCCAAGGTCAACCATATTCACCAGATGGAGGAGTTGACCGCCTCCTTGTCCAACATGGAAGAACGGTTCAGGGAAAAATGGAGACCCTGGAGATATATTACTGGAACGGAGGCCTACCTGCGGGAAGTAGCTTGACCCACTCTACCTCTACAGTCAATTGCAATTAACCCTCACGGGTTACTCTGGAGTGAATGAACAGTTTGCTCCCCTTGACGCTGAACATACTGCATTCATCTTGCCATCAATTTTAAACCAAATTCCCTGTGCCTTTGTAGCTCGCACATCCCCAAAACATCAGCGATCCACCTCCGTGTTTCACAGGCCTTGTTGACTCCTCTCCAAATGTAGGGTTTATGATTGTGGCCAAAAAGCGCAAATTTGGTCTCATCACTCCAAATGACTTTGTGCCATAAGGTTTGAGGCTTGTCTCTGTGCTGTTTGGCATTTTGTAAGCGGGATACTTTGTGACATTTGCATAATAATGGCTTTCTTCTGGCGATTCGACCATGCAGCCCATCTTTCTTCAAGTGCCTCCTTATTGTGC
Source organism: Glandirana rugosa (assembly GCA_018402905.1). Taxonomy (NCBI): domain Eukaryota; kingdom Metazoa; phylum Chordata; class Amphibia; order Anura; family Ranidae; genus Glandirana; species Glandirana rugosa. The sequence goes on along the minus strand of BLSH010266822.1, from coordinate 471,184 downwards.
ATCTTGAAACAGCCACACCACATGTTTTCAGAGAGTTCTGAAGTTATTTGTGGGTTTTTCATTGCATCCCAAACAATTTTCCTGGAAGTTGGGCTGAAATTTTAGTTGGTCTACCTGACCGTGGTTTGGTTTCAACAGTACCCCTCATTTTCCACTTCTTGATTAGAGTTTGAACACTGCTGATTGGCATTCTCAATTCCTTGGATATCTTTTTATATCCCTTTCCTGTTTTATACAGTTCAGCTAACTTTTCCCTCAGATCCTTTGACAATTCTTTTGCTTTCCCCATGACTCAGAATCCAGAAACGTCAGCACAGCGCTGGATGAAAGATGCAAGGGTCTATCAGGAGTCCAGAAACTCATTGACCTTTTAAACACACACTAATTACAAGCAAACAGATCACAGGTGAGGATGGTTACCTTTAATAGCCATTCAAACCCCTTTGTGTCAACTTGTGTGCAAGTCACCAGGGTATGTAAACTTTTGATCAGGGTCATTTTGGGTAGTTTCTGTTGTCCTTATGATTTAAAAAGAGTAAATACAGTTGATTCACAATACATGGCTTCATCCAAACACTAACCATGAGTGAAATAAATGTTATTGTGTTCTCATTCATATTCTCTGAAAAATGGCCAAGAAATCATCAATTCTGCCAGGGTATGTAGACTTATGAGCACAACTGTGTGTATATATATATATATATATATATATATATATATATATATATATATAAATTCATATATATATATATTTATATATATATATATATATATTTATATATATATATATTTATATATATATATATATATATTTATATATATACATGGTATCTCACAAAAAGTGAGTACACCCCTCACATTTTTGTAAATATTTTATTCTATCTTTTAATGTGACAACACTGAAGAAATGACACTTTGCTACAATGTAAAGTAGTGAATGTACAGCTTGTATAACAGTGTAAATTAGCTGTCCCCTCAAAATAACTCAACACACAGCCATTAATGTCTAAACCGCTAGCAACAAAAGTGAGTGCACCCCAAAGTAAAAATGTTCAAATTGGGCACAAAGTGTCAATATTTTGTGTGGCCACCATTATGAACTGAAGAACTGGCCAAGCGTGTCTCCAGACCTAAACCCTATTAAGTATCTGTGGGGTATCCTCAAATGGCAGGTTGAGGAGCGCAAGGTCTCTAACATTCACCAGCTCTGTGATGTTGTCATGGAGGAGTGGAAGAGGACTCCAGTGGCAACCTGTGAAGTTCTGGTGAACTCCATGCCCAAGAGTGTTAAGGCAGTGCTGGAAAAAAATGGTGGCCACACAAAATATTGACACTTTGGGCCCAATTTGGACATTTTCACTTAGGAGTGTACTCACTTTCGTTACCGGCAGTTTAGACATTAATGGCTGTGTGTTGAGTTATTTTGAGGGGACAGCAGATTTACACTGTTATACAAGCTGTACAGGCATTACTTTACATTGCAGCAAAGTGTCATTTCTTCAGTGTTGTCACATGAAAAGATAGAATAAAATATTTACAAAACTGTGAGGGGTGTACTCACTTTTGTGAGATACTGTATACATACGCTGTATTCAGTGTAGCCTATTTACAGTGCATGCTCGGATAAGGGTATGGCATAGATTTTAAGGGGAACTCCACGCCCAAATTTTTTTAAAAATTGGCATGGGGTCCTCCCCAAAATCCATACCAGGCCCTTCAGGTCTGGTATGGATTTTAAGGGGAACCCCACGCCAATTTTTTTTTTAAAAAATGGCGTGAGGGTCCCCCCAAAATCCATACCAGACCCTTATCTGAGCATGCAGCCTGGCAAGGCAGGAGGGAGGGGTGAGTGAGTGCCCCCCCTCCGAACCATACCAGGCCACATGCCCTCAACATGGGGGGGGGTGCTTTGGGGTTCCCCCCAAAGCACTTTGTCCCCATGCTGATGGGGAGAAGGGCCTCTTCCCCACAACCATTGCTGGTGGTTGTGGGGGTCTGCGGCCGGGGGCTGAAAATAAGGATATTGTTCTTTACATTTGTAAGGAACATTATCTTTTTTCGTACTGTCCAGGAGAATTTATACTCTAGACCCCAGTTTTTCTGAAGTCTAGAGTATAAATGTGATTTTACGTTTTTTTTTTTTTTTTTAGACTTTTTTTACTGTCGGGTTTTTTTTTTTTGCCCGGGAAATTCTGGCAACCCGACTACATTGAAGACTACAGTAAAGGCGGGGCGGCACAATACCTCACTCCCCCCCGAAGGTCTAAAACTATTCGGGGGCCGGCGTCTGGGGGTGTTGGTGGTCGTTACCAACACCCCTTCTCCGGGAAGAGGGGTAGTCGTACCCCTGTTTCACGAAACCCCCCTTGGGGTTTCGTGGGGGGGGGTACAACTCCCGTACACCGGACCATACCAAGCCTCCCCCCCGTGAGTGAGTGGGGAGGGAGGACGGAACGGTCCGAC
>BLSH010266822.1:458654-468711 GCA_018402905.1 Glandirana rugosa | reverse complement strand
TTTTTTTTTTGGGATGTCATTTTTTTCAATTTTTTTTTTTTTTTTTGCATTTTAGTGTAAATATGAGATCTGAAGTCTTTTTGACCCCAGATCTCATATTTAAGAGGACCTGTCATGCTTTTTTCTATTACAAGGAATGTTTACATTTCTTGTTATAGGAATAAAAGTGATCATTTTTTTTTAAAAAAAAGAACAGTGTAAAAATAAAAAGTAAAAAGCAAAATAAATAATTAAAAAAAAAATTTAAATCGCTCCATCCCGCCGAGCTCGCACGCAGAAGCGAACGCATACGTAAGTCCCGCCCACATATGAAAACGGTGTTCAAACCACACATGTGAGGTATCACCACGATCGTTAGAGTGAGAGCAATAATTTTAGCACTAGACCTTCTCTGTAACGCAAAACTGCGAACTTGTAGAATTTTTTAAACATCGCCAATGGAGATTTTTAAGTTGCACAGTTTGTCGCCATTCCACGAGCGGACACAATTTTGAAGCATGACATGTTGGGTATCATTTTACTCGGCGTAATATTATCTTTCACAATATGGAAAAAAATTGGCCTAATTTTACTGTTTTCTTATTTTTTAACTAAAAAAGCTGAATTTATTTAAAAAAAAAGCACGCTTGGAAGACCGCTGCGCAAATATGGTGTGACATAAAGTTTTGCAATGACCGCCATTTTATTCTCTAGGGTGTTAGAAAAAATATATATAATGTTTGGGGGTTCTAAGTAATTTTATAGCAAACAAAACTGTTTTTAACTCGTAAGCACAGAATTCAAAAAACAGGCTTGGTCTTGAAGTGGTTAAAGGAATATTTCATTTTTATTTTTTCACTTTAATCATTATTAAAATCACTGCTCCTGAAAAAAGGATTGATTTAAAAACTTTTTTTTGCATTGAAACATGTCCCCATACACTTTTTATGGCAATAACTTGCATATAAGCCTTTATAATGAGCACTAATAGGGTTTTCATATTCGCACAATTTTTTTGCCTGTTTGCAAGTTCAGGTGCGAACCGAACCGGGGGTTGTTCGGCCCATCCCTCATTGGCTCTTGTTTAAATTGGTCCTAGTATGTGTATGCAAGAATGTGAGTCAGGGACCTTACATTGTAAGCTCACTGAGGGCAGGGACTGATGTGAATGTAAAGTGCTGTGTAAATTGTTGGCGCTATATACAGTAAATACCTGTAATAAATAAATATGCAATAAGTAGTCCTCATTGGTTTACATACATTTCAATACTTTCTTACATGCATTTGCTAAATGAAAGCATTGCTAGCACCTGATTTTGACCTAGTATCAGCCACCAGCAGAGCTGGAGTGTGCGAGGCAGAAGCAGCACAAAGAACAAGATCAGTTCATATGCAGATGTAGCGCCCTCCTAGGTAGGCGATAGAGAGTGTATATAGTTTTCGGCTTCTCTGCTTAACAGGGAGGCAGACAGGCAAATTTAAGTGCTGCCTGTTTAACAGAGAGCGGTGTTTATTTAGTGAGGTCTGCTCAGTGTACTCGAATGCTGCTCATATTGTCTTGGAGATTTCACACTGGTCCAATAGTGATGAGACATATTGGAGTGGGAGGAAACCCAGCAGGTGAGAGCATGGATGTATATACATCCCTGGCAAATTATAAGGTGATGTGCTCCAAGGAATGCTGGATGCCTGTATATAAGTCTGATGAGCACATGGGCTCAGGGTCCAGTCTTCCTCTGGGAGAGGTCCAAGTGGGGAGGAGGCCGCTGCCTCTCCCCAGCAAAGGCTGCCATGTGACCTCAGGTAGTCAACCTGAGGGCCTGAAACCTTGAAGCTACAACCCATGGTTCCTTTGCAAGCTGACTGAGGGAGGATGTCCACAGATCTGTTATCACTGATATAGAGTGTCACTTGGAAGTTGGAAGGAGGCTACCAGCTGTCCCTGCACATTTTGTGAGAACCGACCCCCTAAACGGATCCCGGAGACTGTGTGAATTGCTGAAATCCCCCTCTTGGTCCTAGAAGTCAGCATAGTGGGTGTGAGCTAAAAGGGACACTAGCTAGTGTCTTGAAGATATGAAGTCCACTGAGTTCCTTCTGCTACAAAGGGACTTGTTTATTCCATACAGGCACTGTATGGTTATGCAGATAATCTGCTACTCAGTTCTACAAAGAGAGTTGTCCTCACTTGTGCATAGTTAATTTGGAGTATCCTACTAATTCCCTTCTCCTATCCAAGTTCTCCAAATAAACCATAAAAACACATCCCCTAGATTGGTCATTGGAGGCAACGAACGGAAGAGTGTGTGCACCTGGCTGTGTGAAAATACTGTGTAACTGGCTGTGGATTAATCAGTGGGACCTGGGTACAAATATTCAAGCAGCTCCTGCGGGGGCAGTGCTACACAGACAAAAAACATATTGATAGATGGAGAGAGTGGCAGAGAGATAAGCTTATCACTGTGCTGCTTCTCCTTTACCATCCAGTCAAAGGAGGCAGGCAGGTTTAGAACTACTTGGGCTCAAAGGAAGTGAGTTGAATGATGTGGGCAATCAGACTGAGGACACCTAGTTGAGGAAAAAAGTACTGCAGTGGAAATCTCTGGACTGAAAGGGAATATTGCAGCAAAAGCTGTTTTTGTTGTTTTATATTTTTAGGGGCTATTCATTCTTATCTAGTTATTCTTGAACAGAGTTCTGCTTTAAATATACAAAGGCCATTTTTTAAAGTGTAGATGTGTTTTAAGATATGCGATGCTCTGGCTTACTCAATAACAAAAAGAGGAAGGAGAAATGCACGCAAAATACGGTTTTCACATGTCATCTCCTTCCAGATGATGTTTACCCCATTACTGATCATGCCTTATTCTGCACAGTGTAGAAGTGACCATCTTGGAAGAGGTGGGGCTTTGCTTCCACGTGTCAGATGATCTGGTAATATTGGGCTAATATTCAAAAAACAGCATAAGAGATAGAGGAAGCACAAATTCACAAAATGAATAAAACAGAGAGATCCTTGCACTGCCATTCCCTAGCTACAGCTTCCTTTCCAGCAAGTAGAACAATGAGTAGCACAGTACAGTATATCAAATCTCCTGGAACTAATAGTCAGAGGTTTAACAGTGCTTTAGATCTCACATGGCAGATACACAACACAGGAGTGCCTAGGCAAACTCACTAGAAAAAAAACTCTACTATTTGTCAGCAGGAATCCAAAACAAAAAGTACATTTTTCAGGGTACTGCTAATGCAAAATTTTAGTTTAGGTCCACTTTAACTACTCACTTTTTCAGCATGATCTCCGAAGCTCCTTTGCTGTATAGCCGGAATCCTCCATTGGGCAGGCACACGATGGTGCTCATGGATTTACGAACAGAGTTAAATGTGTACACTTTGTAGAGCGTCTCCTCAGGAATCTGGTCTCGCACCAGCTGGTAGTCCCGTTGCAAATCCAGAACAAACCCAAGCAGGGCGCACTCAGTTTTATTGCCTACTTGCTGGGGAAGCGCTCCTTCTTTATCTGGAGGCTTGAAAGGTAACAGAGAAAGAAGCAAATATGTATCACTAAATCAATATCAAGGAAAAGTGTGGTTTATGTGCTTAAATGTGCATGGTGTCCGTCTGGAAACAAATCTTCACTATATATGGTCAAGTCACAGGCCTCAAACCCCAAAGATACCTGCAATCGAATGCATCTCTTCGATTTCCAGCCCACTACTACCAATAAAAGGACACTTGCATTTCTTTTTATTAGCTACCAGAACTGTGATACCTAGGCACTGGAGATCCAACCTCCCCCCCTCAACTAAAGAATGGAGCATTGAATAGACTTATCAACAATGCATGGAGGAACAATATATTTCCACTTGAACTAATTGGATCACTTTTGTGAGCTCTATTTAATGCAAGCCTTTCCTTTAATGACACAGTTGCATATCCCACAAGCTGTGATATGGGAATAATTCCCCGGATGGACCCCCCCCCCCAACCTCTTCTCCTCAACTCAAGAATGGATTTAACCTCTCCTTTTCAATAAAAGAATAGATCCAATGTCTCTCCTCCTCAGTTAAAGAATGGATCCAACTTCTTCTTCTAAATAAAAGAATGAATCCAACCTCCTCTTCCTGATTAAAGAATGTATCCAGCATCTTCTCCTAAATGAAAGAATGGATCCAACCTCCCCTCCTCAATCAAAGAATGGATCTAACCTCCCCTCATCACTTAAAGGGCGGATCATACATCTTTTCCTCAATTAACGAATAGATACAACATCTCCTCCTCAATTAAAGAATTAATCCAACCTCTTCTCAATTAAAAAATAGACCCAACATCTTCATTAAAGAATGCATCAAATGTCTCCTCAAATAAAGAATGAATCCAACCTCTCCTCCTCTAATAAAGAATAGATCCAACTTCTCCTAATCAGGGACTACCTTCACCCTCCCCTGGTGAGCCCAACCCCTCCTTTCGCACCTCTTCCCCGCTGCACTATCTTTCTATACTTTGTCTATTACTCTACATCTTCCTCTGGTACTTGGGATGACCTGAACATCCACACCACCTCATACCTCCACTGCTTACCTCAATCACCCACTTGGTCATCTCCAGACTACCCTAAATCCATTCAGGCTATTATGTAGACCTTGAGTTTTGTGGATAATCCGATAGGCTGTGAATATTTTGCATCACTGTTATATCAATCTGTACGTTTCAATTCTCTTTACTCTATGTTTGTACCAAAAATGAATAAACTTTCAGTATTTGAAAAAGAAAGAGTGAATGTTAAGCTAAAAATGTATTTTTTCGTTTTAGAATGTGGAAAGAATGGAACCCGTCTGGGCACGCACCATAATGACAAAGATGGTGGAGCTGGAGGAGGGGGTGAAGCCAAAGGTAAAAGGTGACTAAAGTTTCTCTTTAATGCAAGTGACATGCTGCGTCCCACCTTGGGTCTTTGTGGGCCCAGATCTTTCTTTCTGTGTCCCCTTCATAGTCCAGAGATTTTTATTGCGTGAGGCATCCTTTTATTGCCATGGGAAAGGGTGGGGGTGGCAAAAAAGGACCCCTCAAGCCTCAATTAACCTAGGCACGCTCCTGCATACACCACTAGTGGAGAGTACAAGTGGCTGTGCCAAAACACATTTCACAGGCTTGGTCCACTATTTTCTCACTCAGGAAGCTGGGCCAGAGGAATGATGTGCTGGAGCGAGTGCATGCAGCCAGCAAGTGGCCTAGAGGAGATCATCAGCACTGAGATGGGAATAAGGATTAAAAAAAGGTCAAAAGACAATTGGCCACGATACACAGTGCACAGAGAAAACTAAATGTCATCTGGTTAGGGTTTACATCCACTCTAGCCAAATCCTGTTATTTTATGACTCACTAGTATCTTAGTGGTGTAGGCACAATTAATGGCGATGGCATTAACAAGCAGGTCCAAGGTTTTGGAATTGAGGGTGCTGGGGTCTGGCTTCTCTTTATAATGGACATCTCCCATATAGGACTGGACGACAGTCATCCGGTTGGTTGTCAGAGTCCCTGTTTTGTCAGAGCAGATGGCAGTGGCGTTGCCCATGGTCTCACAAGCATCCAAGTGCCGTACAAGGTTGTTGTCCTTCATCATTTTCTGTGAAATAAACAGCTGTAAAATATCTGAACACATAATCGGTCCTAACAAGAACTTGTGGAGCAACAATAAGTCATTCTAACAAACTATAAAATTGTCAATGATGCCCAGCGAGAGGTTTTTACTGGATGGTATGTGTGATGGACATCAGTACTAGGACTGTTAAAGAGAATTATTTATATATGGTCTGGAATTCTCATTGAAACATTAAGTTTGGGTAGCTATTTAATATTCAATTTTGGATGAGCAGCATAAGGTTCTCACCAATCACTACTGCCTAAATCTTTAGAATTGTAAAGAAATGCAGCAGGATAAAGATGAATGTCATGCTAGTCTGTAAAGTTTGGGAGTGAGAGGGGCAATCTCATGACTTAAAATGGCCATACACTATGCAAATTTCAGCCAGCTCCTGATGATCGGTTGAAATTTGCAATGTGGGTGGCTCTGTTGGCATCCTCCTGTGCCCATATCCTTTTATTAAAAAAATTAAGGATCTGGGTGGACAATTGCTGGCAGAACAGCAGCTTCATCCCATCAAATTGAGACACTGTTTCAATATTTTGACAGCCACTGGCTACATGTCATCTCAGCTTTCTTTTAGAGCACCCTGGGAGACCTAAAATCAAATATTCTCAATTATGCAAATTTCGGCCAGCTCCCACTGTTGAGAGCCTGTTCTCACCCTATAGGACATTAGAGATGTCATAGAAGGGCCAACAGTGTGGCACAGGAGGTCAGGACATACTGTCAACCACAGTTGATATCTGGTTGTCTGAGCGCCCCCAGTGGAAGTTGAGCTCTTGGTGCTGCTTGCTAAGTGATAATAGTTATGTTTCCCATTTGGATCACTTTAAACCATATGTAATGTAAACAAGCTGTTTTGGAGGGTTGCATTACGGCTTGCTTACCTTGACTGAATAGGCTAGAGAGATGGTAACGGCTAAAGGCAAGCCCTCTGGCACAGCCACCACTAGGACAGTAACTCCAATGATGAAGAATTTGACAAAGTACTGCACGTAGACAGGGGTACACTCCGCTAGCCACACTTTGCCATCCACCACAAAGGTTTGAATCACAAAGTAGAGCACCAAGATGATAACTGTAATTGCCGACATCACCAGACCTGGTGGGGGGGAGGGGATGGGGCATTAAAGGGAGTAGGAGAAAAGGACAAGAGCATAAGAGAAGAAGGGTGTCAGAAAGGACAAACCAGGTTAATAAGGGACAGAGAGGCAGAAAATGTCCGCAGCACACTGATTCCTGTTGCAAGTTTTATTTTAGAGTAGTGGGGTTCAGCAGTTTGGAACATATCTAAATCTCAAAAACAAAACTCAGTCCTTAGATGTGGTGGCTACATTGATGTTTTTTTTTGTACTTTAATTTACCTAGTGATCATGTCATGATCTTCATGCCCTAGGGTGGCTCACTGAACTGTATCGGGCTTGGGCTGCTGCCTTTTCTGTACGACCTTAAGGTTGTTTCAGCATATGTAAACTTGGATAAAAAGTAAGGTGTGCCCGGTGTCCAGAGAAGTGTAACCTCTAAAATCTGGTTCATATATCTTTATTAAAAATTAGCAACATGTATATCAAGCCAATGCGTTTCCAGGGAACAGACTCCCCCTTCGTCAGGGCTGTTGCTGCGTTCTATTTGGTGGGAACAATTCCCATGAGTGGTTATGTTGGATCAAGGTTCCTGAATGGCAGGATGTCGGCTTTGGTTGTATAGGCAGCCAGATACTGGCATCCTGCCATTCAGGAACCTTGATCCAACCTAACCACAGATAATAGGTGTTCTTTAGTTCACAGAAAACAGCTGGGAAAATGTATAACATTGTTTGAGATATCTGTTCAGTGCATGCAAGGGCACTGGATTTCTGGCAGGATTAACAAGTATTCTTCTGTACTTGCAGAAAGAAAACAAATGCAGCCACTACATTCAAGAGCTGGTAATCTGCAACTTATTAAAATGTGGTTCTCAAGTTTAGATATACTTTAAGCTGCCCACCAAATAGCATGTTTGTGATTTCAGAACAACTATGGCTGTTTGAGATGGATAATGTGGCACATTTCACAATGTTTAGCTAAATATTAATCATTCATGAAGAGACACATAGAATGCTTATTAGTTCTGTTCAAATTGCTACAATAAATGATGAGAGTGCAGAGGTAGCAACAGCGATGATTCAATAGCTTAAGTGAGCGACCCCACGGTTGACAACTCGCCAGCAACAGGGTTGCTAAAAGACCACTTACCTGTTTCCATGGAACAATTCCATAGAGATAAGTGTAAGACTCCCCAAGCGTTTCTGCTGCTAGCAATGTGTCAACAGCAGCAAAACCGCTGATTTGACACAGCCCTTAAGGATAGTCAGTTAGTCAGTCTTGTCACAGATTTCACTATATTTTTCAAAACAAGCAGTCGACTATGTGTTCTAGTCATATGAATTACATACCTATGGAGGCACTATGTACAGTGTCCATGTATTGTTCTATTGTTTAAGTATATGCAGGACCTCCAGTATTGTTCCATATTTGAAAAGATTGAAGCCCTTCCTAGAGAAAATATTAGCATTGAGCTCTAGGCAAAAAAACAGTTACCCTGTCACTTAGATAAACAAGCTGAAATACAGGCATCCTGTAAAAGGAAAAAAAAATACCTTTACTAAAGGCGGCCACTCCAATTTTTATTCTCTTGCGGAGCTACTCCATTTCTGGTTGTGGAGGCCAGTAGTAGTGTGAAACCACAGTTTGCGGCAAGGAGTACGCTTTTTTACACACTTAGAAGTGTTGAATATCAGTGTCAGCCATAGCTCTGCAAGAAAGCGAAGACTTGGATCGTCGCCTGACGAACAGGTAAGAAATAGTGTAGAGTAAGCGTACAGAAGTGCTTGGTGTAGTTCCCTAAATTGGCTACTAGGTGTCGCCATAGTTAGGGTCAGGATCCCCCCTTGTAATGATAATAGGTATTGTAGATTTCTAGGTAGCTGCTAGAGGTCCCCAGAGTAATGAGTGGGGTGTTACCATAGAAGGTGAGGTAGTGCCAAACCTGCCCCTGCTAGAGTGGGGCATCTTGGAAAAGGTTAATTGGCCACTAGGTGTCGCCATAGTTAGGGTCAGCCTCCTTTGTAGTGAGAATAGGAATTGTAGATTACTAGGTAGCTGCTAGAGGTCCCCAGAGTAATGAGTGCGGTGTTACCATAGAAGGTGAGGTAGTGTCAACCCTGCACCTGCCAGTGTGGGGCATCTTGGGAAATAAGCCACTAGGTGTCGCCATAGTTAGGGTCAGGATCCCTTGTATTGAGAATAGGTGTTGTAGATTACTAGGTAGCTGCTAGAGGTCCCCAGAGTAATGAGTGGGGTGTTACCATAGAAGATGAGTTACTGCCAACCCTGCCAGCGTGGGGTATCTCAGGAAAGAAGGCTAACTGAATACTAGGTGTTGCCTTAGTTAGGAAACTACATCAAGCACTTCTGTGCCCTTACCCAACAATAGTGGTGTTGTTTTACAGGATGCCTTTCTTATAAACAGGATGTTTATCCAGAACAGTGGAGACTGTTTTATGCCAAAAGAATGAGGCTGATATATGTTAGAGTAGTGGAGGCTATTTATGCCAGAAGACTGAAGTTTGTTTATGCCAAAAGAGTGGAAGCCTTTGTTACTGCAAAGGTTTTAGAAAGTGATGCCCATAAGCACATATAGGTGTCCACAAATAGTTGGTCAAATAATGCATGTGGTTAATATGTTGTCAGCATATGTACTATATATTAATTTCAGAAATTTCTATTCTATCAGATTGCAGTGTCTTTATTGCTAGCCTCACGTAAATCAGTTTTTAGGCATTGTCAGCTTTTGATTACAAAACCTAGTGCATCAAAACAAATGACCACCGCCATATTTAATAGTTTTACAGCTTCAATTAAACACTGATAATGATAGGTAGAGTTAAGGCCTCATACACACGGACGTTTCTAAAAAAATAAACAAAACGTCGGGCCCGACGTCAAGGAAAAACTCATCCCTCTGTTATTTTTCAACATAGAAACGTCGGCGTCAAAAAACGCCGGAAAACGCCGGTATAATAATAGGTGGCGTTTGTTGGCGTTTGTTGGCATATTGTGGCGTCAGCGTCAAAAAATGCCAAAACGTTACATTTTCGTACGGAATCCGGAGTATGTGTGCCTGCAAAAAACTGCGGCTGTAAAAGACCGCAAAAAACGTCGAGAGGTACAATTAGTTACCGGGGTATTTTTGCAGCCGCAAAAACTCGACATCCACCGCAGCCGCAATCACTCGTCTTTCATCTTGGGTACCGGTAGCGCAAGACTCCGACATTGCAAAACCGTAAAAAACTGCGACTGCGGTGTTATACGGTTGTTTGCGGTTGTTTGCGGTGGATAATAATATGGCCGCAAAAGGCCGCAAAAAACTGCGGCTGCAAAGATACAACTT
>BLSH010266822.1:448467-458644 GCA_018402905.1 Glandirana rugosa | reverse complement strand
AGTGATGCCCATAAGCACATATAGGTGTCCACAAATAGTTGGTCAAATAATGCATGTGGTTAATATGTTGTCAGCATATGTACTATATATTAATTTCAGAAATTTCTATTCTATCAGATTGCAGTGTCTTTATTGCTGGCCTCACGTAAATCAGTTTTTAGGCATTGTCAGCTTTTGATTACAAAACCTAGTGCATCAAAACAAATGACCACCGCCATATTTAATAGTTTTACAGCTTCAATTAAACACTGATAATGATAGGTAGAGTTAAGGCCTCATACACACGGACGTTTCTAAAAAAATAAACAAAACGTCGGGCCCGACGTCAAGGAAAAACTCATCCCTCTGTTATTTTTCAACATAGAAACGTCGGCGTCAAAAAACGCCGGAAAACGCCGGTATAATAATAGGTGGCGTTTGTTGGCATTTGTTGGCATATTGTGGCGTCAGCGTCAAAAAATGCCAAAACGTTACAGCCTCAGAACGCGATGGCCATGGGTTCTACTTTCTGCTCACTAACGCCGACGCCACCTACAGCTCAAAAACGCCGACGTTTTTATGGGGCCATTGATTAACATGGAGAGCTGCAAAAAACGCCAGAAAATGTCGGCGTCAAAAAACGTCCGTGTGTATGAGGCCTAAGGCATGCTTTTTTTTTCTGAGGGCCCAAAGGCTACATATTTTGCTATGGGGCCCTTCATGTATAGTTAGAGCCCTCTTCAGGTACCAGTCCAATTTTAGCAATATCCATTGTCGATCTTAGGGCTATCCTAGATGTGCTGGTGTTGATCATGCATCACCAGCACAGTAAGGTGAGCCAAAGTTATGGTTTCCTTGATAAAGGGGTCCCTCTAAGGCCTGAAACATTGTAGTTTCCCAAGATTAAATGTCTATTATGGTGTGCTGATGAGGCTGGGATATTCATGAATCCTATAGGTGACATCCCCATTCATCGATTCGCCATCTCGGCACTCTCTGTACCTGAGAGTCCAATTTTAAGTTTGCCAATATGTCTCCTCCTTGAGTACATCGTGTTACTTTTTATACATTTAAAGTAATGCATATCATCAAATATATTTGTAGACAAAACTACTTTATATATATTTGGAGTAAAAATTGCAACAGTGAATCTACATTAGCTTGAGCATGAAAAAGCATTCTTGTTAGACTTACAGGGAAAAGAAATTAAGTTTTGCACTAGAGAAAAAAAGATAATTTTCATTCTGCAGTATCTATGTTTTTTTCGAGCCTGTTTCCAGGATATGAGGAAAACATGTTAGTCATATTAAATTTAGATGACACAGAGATGTTTTTTCAAGATCAGAATGGCTTTAGACTAAAGACAAATGAAAGATCAGTTGATAGATCACAACTAATTCTGTGGAAAGCCTATCCCTCAAAGGGGGTCCTGTGTGGAGCCTATCTCTCAAAGGGGTCTTGTGTGGAGCCTATCTCTCAAAGGGGTCTTGTGTGGAGCCTATCCCTCAAAGGAGCCTTGTGTGTGTCCTATTCCTCAAAAAGGGCCGTATGTAAAATCTATTTCTCAAAGGGGGGCTTATGTTGGGTCTATCCCTGAAATGGGGCCTTGTTTTGAGCTTCTTTCTCAAAGTGGGCCTTCTGTGGAATCTATCTCCCAAAGAGGGCCTTATGTGGAGCCGATCCCTCAAAGGGCCCTTGTGTGAGTCCTATTTCTTAAAGGGGGCCTCATGTTGAGTCTATCCCTCAAAGGGAGCCTTGTGTGGAGCGTATTTCCCAAAGGGGACCTTATGTGGCGCCTATCCCTCAAAGAGAGTATTGTGTGGAGCATATTCTTCAAAGGAGACCTTGCGTGGAGAATGTATCCCTGAAAGGGGGTCTTGTGTGGAGCTTATCCCTCAAATGGGGCTGTGTCACAGGTATAAAAGAGCAACCATGTTGCCCATAGCATTCAAAGTTCTATTTTTCATTCTCTAACCCCTGCAGAATAAATCAGAACTGGAAAGTCACTTTGCTTTCAGACATATTTATTACACAAGAAGACCCAAGAGGTCTATTTATAAAGCACTGAATGTGACTTTCACCAAACATTCTCTGGTGGACAATCAATCACTGTCATTTAAAACACATGGGCCTGGAAGATTTACCTATAATGTTAAACTCAAGTATATCTAAAGTCAGAACATGCTTTTTTCACTTTGCATAGAGTAGAGATTGGTAAAACCTTTGTCTTTGTTTTGCTATTTTATGTTCCTAAAAGTAGACACAACAGAAAATGAGAGGAAATCTCCAAAGTCAGGGAATTATTCTCTTAGACAGTAGGAATACAGTAAGTGTCCCAACTGGAAGATTTCTTTTTACCTCCTGTTCTGGTGACTAATCAAAATTCTGGACTTTCCATAATTTTTAGGCTGACAATGGTCACCAGGTTAACTAGGGACAGGGACATGGAAACTCGACACTGTATACCAAAATGAAAAGTTTTGGCTTAGATACACAACTCAGTAGGTCACTACTACCTCTACCGACAAGAATTATTCTTTTAGAAAATTTGCAACTGCCATAGTCAACAATATGAGATCAAGAAAACATAGAGGCTCATTCATATATAGTATAGCTATAAGAGGATGCCGCCTATACACCTGTACACGTTGCATTTACCATAGTTGTGTGCCCATTTTACCTGCTTTTCCTATCTGTACTGCCAGTTTGGTAAGTTTCCCTTGTAACACGGACTTCTCCTTTTTTGGGATGCTGGCCTTTTTCTTCTCTCTCTCTTCCATTTCTCCACCTTCTGCGCTCTTCAGCGGCTGCATCTCCATGGCTACTGCTCCATCCTGCTTTTTAGCTAAAGGGGAACCACAAAAAAATGTATTTTAAATTACAAGACCAGGGAACAGTAGAGCACATTCCAATGACTCCACACACCTTTCCGATATTTAGGGGTATGTTAATTGGAGACATAAAATTGCAGCTCACTTTTCAAGAAGTGTGGGAGAATGTAACCTACATTGGTGCAGGAACCTGTGGTCCATCACTGATGATTGCCTCATGCCCAATAAGCATACATTAGTATACTACTGAGGTTGGGCAGGTCAAAATAACATGAGTGATGCCTATATTTATCAAAATGTATAAAATAGGAAGTCTTTGTTAAAACGTGCCTTGCATGCCAGTTAGGGCCTGGTCTGTGGTTAGAAGGCAACAAAGACACTTCTTATGTCAAAATTATATTTATTGAAGCTCAAGGACTTTCATTTTCTCCAGGAAGAAGAAAACACCCTTGCAGTGGACCATTTAGCATGACAACTTAGCAATCCTTAGTATTATTCTCATGACCGATTTCCTTAATATGGGCCCATATTATGTCTTTCCCTCAGATGTCAAATATGGCAGCCTAGCATTAGGACCCATTGGAGTAGCTGGGATCACAAGGTGAACATGGGCAGAACTGCTTGCTGGCTTGGCTTTGGAAAGAATATGTTTGCTTCATGTGGTTCAGGTCCTTGTACAATATATGTTATAGAAAAATGGGCTCTGCACTGATAATGTCATGAATTTGCCTATCCCAAAGCAAGTCTAAAAGATGTTTATTGATCAATGAATCGTGTACTGGAACTTCCAACTGTGCTGAGGTTCAAAACTTAACCAATGTGTCCACCCTACATGCGCTCACAGGGACTAGAAAGCCTTGTCTGGCCTGACCCATCTTTCAGCAAACAAACAAAGAAGGTTGATTCAAAGAGCAAAAGGCATTTATGAGCACTGATGCTTTTACACAATAAGGCTTAACCATAAGGCCTAAAGAGACCCTGTCAAGTATTTTTAATGCTTACTTGCAGCATTTTTACTTTCTATGCACTATTTTACTTTGCTTACAATGTGCCTTTTGAACTTACTAGGTAATTCATCCAGTCCAGGAAAAGTTGTTTCTCTAGCTCAGTTACAGATCCACCTCACTTTTTGCATGTCGTATTCCGCTCCTACTTCCGGGAGAATCTGATTTTCTTTGTGCTCTTACCCTTCCCATAACTACATAACCTAGTAACTGCCGAAGGTGTGAAACGGATATTAAAGAGCAGCCATTCTCAACCAAAGTTCATCCAGAAGTTGCTAGAGGTTCTTTGGACTGTGGCTGATTGACCTCCTATCTGATGAAGCCTAGATATATTTTAGTCCACTTGGCTGAGCCATCAGCATGACACCACTGATCTACTTAGCTGTGTGGAAGGAAGGCAATCTCCATTGCGCCCACTGACCCACAATGACTCACCTTAGCAGGGGTTCCCCAAGACCCGAAAGTTATTTAAAGGGTTTGTCTGGGGTAAAAAGGTTGAAGAAGGGTGCTATAAACTGTCATTTGAGAGGCAGCTCTGAGTCTGCTGACATCATATCCAAGATGGTGTCACCCAGCAGCAGTCTTAGGCCTTCTGAATGCCTACACAAGGAGGGGGGTTTACAGGTAAAATCATGCCTAAAACATATTAAATGCACCTATAAACTTATGGGCAGATTGCTGTTGAAATTAATGCTCTGGGGATAGGATCTCTTTAAGCACCTGAGGTCTTATGATTAAGCACTTGTGCAAAACAAGCCAAGGAAACTTATGAGTGCTTATTTTTATAAATGAACCACTTGATTTTCTGTATGTGACACCATGGACCTGTTGGTTCTGTGACACCATGGACTTGTTAGTTCTGTGACACCATGGACTTGTTGGGTCTGTGACACCATGGACGTATTGGGTCTGCGTGGAAGGTGTGCTTTGCTTATATCTATACAATTGTTTGATATAATTGGCTTGGATATACTGTACACACCCACACTGTCTCTGCATTGTTTATAGATCAGCAACAACATCTTCAAGGATCATTAGATAGGTGTTCTGTTTTGTTGTGTGTTGATCAACTAAATATTTGTATTTGTTTTTTAGAAGAACTAAGGAAAACTATTAAGGGTAAATTTTGTGTGCAAGAAAAGGAAATATGCATGGTGACCATGCGCTCCCGATGGATGTCCAACAAAGCTTTCTACACTAACCCTTGTCTGTTATAAAAGGGTGGCTTGGGGGAAAAGAGTAACCTCAAAGGTGCTATATTGCTGGACACCAGAAAAGGTAAGGGGAACAAAGAACAAGACATGACCAGGACAGAACAGACCAAGAAACAAGATGGAGAAAGCACTTCAGCTATGTGGTAACATAGAGACATATACATGGACAGGGAAACACTTAAAGAGGAGGATCCATAATACAAACACTGGCCTACGCAAAAAAAGCTGTATAATATTAATCAATGTGAGGTAATTGGGCAGCACAATTCGAATCCCAACCTGGACACAACCAGCATGGAGTTTTCATGTTCTCCCTGTGCTTTGGTGGGTTTCCTCCAGGTATTCCCACACCCCAAAGACAATATGCTGTAGCCTAAATGGGCCCTAGTATGTATATTAGTGCATATAGTGGCCTCAGGCTGTAAGCTTCTTGAAGGCAGAGACTTATGTAAATGTATAGTATGTAAAGCACTCTGTAAATTGTTTTCTTGGCCATTTTTCAGAGAATATGAATGATACCACAAAAATATTTCTTTCACTCATGGTTAGTGTTTGGACGAAGACATTTATTATCAATCAACTGTGTTTACTCTTTTTAAATCATAATGACAACAGAAACTACCCAAATTACCCTGATCAAAAGTTGACATACCCTGGTGATTTTGGTCTGATAACATACACACAAGCTGACACAAAGGGGTTTGAATGGTTATTAAAGGTAACCATCCTCACCAGTGGTCTGTTTGCTTGTAATTAGTGTGTGTGTGTGTATAAAAGGTCAATGAGTTTCTGGACTCCTGACAGACCCTGCATCTTTCATCTAATGCTGCACTGACGTTTCTGGATTCTGAGTCATGGGGAAAGCAAAAGAATTGTCAAAGGATCTGCGGAAAAAGTAGTTGAGCTGTATAAAGCAGGAAAGGGATATAAAAAGATATCCAAGGAATTCAGAATGCCAATCAGCAGTGTTCAAACGCTAATCAAGAAGTGGAAAATGAGGGGTTCTGTTGAAACCAGACCACAGTCAGGTAGACCAACTAAAATTTCAGCCACAACTGCCAGGAAAATTGTTCGGGATGCAAAGAAAAACCCACAAATAACTTCAGAACTCTCTGAAAACATGTGGTGTGGCTGTTTCAAGATGCACAATAAGGAGGCACTTGAAGAAAGATGGGCTGCATGGTCAAATCGCCAGAAGAAAGCCATTACTATGCAAATACCACAAAGCATCCCACTTACAATATGCCAAACAGCACAGAGACCAGCCTCAAACCTTCTGGCACAAAGTCATTTGGAGTGATGAGACCAAAATTGAGCTTTTTGGCCACAACCATAAACCCTACATTTGGAGAGGAGTCAACAAGGCCTGTGAAACCCAGAGGTGAATCACTGATGTTTTGGGGATGTGTGAGCTACAAAGGTAAAGGGAATTTGGTCAAAATTGATGGAAAAATGAATGTAGTATCTTATCAAAAAATACTGGAGGAACATTTGCATTCATCAGCCAGGAAGTTGCTCATGGGACGTACTTGGACATTCCAACATGACAATAATTCAAAACACAAGGCCAAGTCGACCTGTCATTGGCTACAGCAGAATAAAGTGAAGGTTCTGGAGTGGCCATCTCAGTCTCCAGACCTCAATATCATTGAGCCACACTGGGGAGATCTCAAATGTGCAGTTCATGCAAGACAGCCAAAGAATTTCCAGGGACTGGAGGCTTTTTGCCAAGAGGAATGGGCAGCTTTACCATCTGAGAAGATAAAGAGCCTCATCCACAAATACCACAAAAGACTTTTAGGCCTCATACACACGGACGTTTTTTGACGCCGGCGTTTTCTGGCGTTTTTTGCAGCTCTCCATGTTAGTCAATGGCCCCACAAAAACGTCAGCGTTTTTGAGCTGTAGATGGCGTCGGCGTTAGTGAGCTGAAAGTAGAACCCACAGCCATCGCGTTCTGAGGCTGTAACGTTTTGCCATTTTTTGACGCCGGCGCCACGAAACACCAACAAACGCCAACTAACATTGTACCGGCGTTTTCCGGCGGTTTTTGACGCCGACGTTTTTAGGTTGAAAAATAGCAGAGGGATGATTTTTTTTTAAAAACGCCTATTGACGCCGATGCTCACTAACGCCGATGCATAACACCGAAAAACTGCGATTTTTTTCCCTTGACGTCGGGCCTGACGTTTTGTTTATTTTTAAAGATACGCCCGTGTGTATGAGGCCTAAGCTGTCATTGATGTTAAAGGCGGCAATGCATGGTATTAAGAAATGGGGTGTGTAAACTTTTGATCAGGGTCATTTGGGTAGTTTCTGTTGTCATTATGATTTAAAAAGAGTAAACACAGTTGATTGATAATAAATGGCTTTAGCCAAACACTAACCATGAGTGAAAGAAATGTTTTTGTGTTCTCATTCATATTTTCTGAAAAATGGCCAAGAAATCATAAATTCTGCCAGGGTGTGTAAACTTATGAGTAGAACTGTATAGCTGTTATTGAAAAAAAAAAAAAAACACGAAAAACTAACTAAAAAGAGTTTGACCCGAATGTCTCTGGTTACAACAATCTAAACAACCCTGTTGTAGAGCAAATGTATTTGTTGCTCATTCATTTATTTCTTTTTTTTTTATTTTCTGTCAGATTTTATCCTTTCCCTTATTACTCCATGATTCAACACAAAAAAATTACAATAATTTCATGGTCTTTAAGAAAGTGTTTTTCTTCCTTTTTCATGTCTTCATGCCCTGCCTTCTGTCCCTGAAGAAATATCTGCACTCACAAAGCCTTTTCATCCTGAATTCTCTTTCATGTTGGAAAACAGTATATGTTATTGTCTTCAAGTTGCATCCAGGATAAAGTGCACCCATAACACTTTCCTCTAATTAGATATTCCCCAAGGAAAGCAGAAAGACCTGCATTGATATAAATTCAGTCAACAACGTTGACACATGTCCACACTAGGAAACAGTTTGTTGAGTTGTTTGACAATGCAAATAAGTATTCATTTTCCAATTTAAAATAAAAAACACATCATAAGGAATATGTATGCACAGGCTGAGCTTAGTTCTACCAGTCCAGTAGCATAGTGACCTCGGAATTAGTCCGAAATGCTTTTTTTTACTGTTAATGCAGCAATGCTGCATTGTGTTAGCCATTAACAAAATTAGGAGTTTAAATGTAGGGTGATACCATTTATTAGTTTAATAAACAATTAATTGTATTGCAAGTTTTCGAGGCATGCTGGCCTATTCTTCAGGATATTGCCCAAAGAAGAGACCAGCATGCCGCGAAAGCTTGCGCTACAATGTTTTTATTTAGCCATTAAATGGTATCACTTCCCCTTTTATTGTTAATGCTAACACAGTTCACTCATAAAAAAGGCAGAGGACTTCAATGGCCCAAAAATATTATTCAAATTCACACCCTAAACAGCACAAAACTGTCTCACCGCAATGACATTGCTGACGTTTGTCAGGGCTTTGCGAGTAAACTAGCTTTTCTCAACCTTTTTGTCCCAAGGGACCCTTGAAATAATTTTCATGTCTCACGAACCCTTAGCTAAAACAAATTCACTGGAAAAAAAATCTTTACATTGGTGGTCAGTGGTAAAAATAAAAGCCCCCCCCCCCCCATACAGTGGTGATCAGATTACCACCCTACAAAAAGCTTGCCTTGGCCACAGAGCTATTTAGAGCAGGGTTGTCCAACCTTTTGACCTTCCTGGGCACCATTGGAGGAAGATAAATGTTCTTGGGCCACACATAATACACTAACAATAAGGATAGCTGATGAGCAGAAAAAAGTTGGGTCAGATCACAAGTTAATGATCACTGTTATAGATAATGTATCTATCTGTGTAATAAAACATCTTTTTTTTTAATTATTATAAAAGTAAAAGAGGGCAAAATAAAAATAATGCGATATTTGACACTGTTTTTGATAAACTAACGCATCAATATCTGGTAGGATTGATGGAGTAGCAATTCTCATGGTACTCATCAGTTATTTTGGTTCTAATTTTGTGCCTCATCCTTGAAAATAGTTGCTAAATAATATAGGCGCTGCCGAAAACTGATGACATGAAAAAGGCGTGATTGTGAAGAGTGAGATATTTTTCTTTTGGAAGAGAAAACGTATAAAAGTCCAGTAGAGAGAGAATGTCAAATTTTTCTTTGGCTGCATGTGTTGGCTGAGAGCCATTTCGCACTGGGGCGGTATAGCCTCTGCTCAGCACCTAAAAACCGTCTCTCAATGAAAGTCAGTGTGTCTTTTCACACTGGGGTGGCGCACTTGCAGGAGAGGAAAAAAACTCCTGCAAGCAGCATTTTTTGGGGCGGTGCTGAAGCGGTGTATACACCGCTCCTCCACCGCCCTTGCCCATTGAAATGAATGGGCAGCGCTTCCGAAGCAGCTGTACACCACTTCGGAAGCGCCCCACACCGCTTTAACCTCTTTTTAATGCCTTTTTAGGGGTTAAAATCTCCCCGCTGCTGCCCTAATAGGGAAGCCAAAGCGCCGCAATAACAGTGTTAAAGTGCCGCTAAACTAGTGGTGCTTTACTGCTAACATTCGGCGGCCCCAGTGCGAAAGGGCTTTAAGTGTAAACACATTTCATTTAAGTAAGTTTACAATTTTGTGTTGGGTCGCATTAATAGCCTTCTCGGGCAGCATGTTGGGCACCCCCGATTTAGACACAAATTGGAGGCCAATCAGCCACAGCTCAAGGCACCCATAGCAACAGCGGCAGCTGGTGTAGAAGGGGCGCTTGGGCGCTGCCTCCCCACCGCTAACATGAAGGGAAAAAAGAAAAAAGTCAGCCCGGCCCCCCTGCAGGAGGTGCTGGTACATTGACTTTTCTTCTTCTTCTCCTTGCTGTCAGCTGACAGCAAGTAGTGAGCCGATTAGTCAGCCATTAAAGCCTTTGTGTGTGTGCTGATTGCTGAACAGGCGCACACACATACAGTGCCTTGCGAAAGTATTCGGCCCCCTTGAACTTTGCGACCTTTTGCCACATTTCACGCTTCAAACATAAAGATATAAAACTGTAATTTTTTGTGAAGAATCAACAACAAGTGGGACACAATCATGAAGTGGAACGTTCCGTGACATACACACACGCGGACAAGTCGTTAGTCGTGTGTGTG
>BLSH010266822.1:403166-416953 GCA_018402905.1 Glandirana rugosa | reverse complement strand
GCTACATGTGTGGGTCACCAGATTTGACATTTTGAAGACCAAAACCTGCTATATATCTTGATTAATAGAACTAAGTTGGGAAATTGGCCTGTGCTTTACTTAAAAACTTGTTTCAAGGCAAGAAGCCAAATAGGCCCTATATGGCACTATTTCATAACTATTTTAGGTTGAAGACTGACTTGAACACACTGTATTTAGTAAAGGAAACCAATAAACACAATTTTTCTTCGATGGATATATAGGAGACATTTTTCAGAATACTGCGTACAACTATTTTGTATTAATTGATCAATGATAAGTTTTAAGTAGATGCTGGTTAGTTGAATCACCTACAGTTTTTGTGGGGCTCTTGAACACCCTGGACACCAGGGTTGACTATCACCATGGGGTTGATTTACTAAAACTGGAGAGTGCAAAATCTGGTGCAGCTCTGCACAGAAACCAATCAGCTTTCAGTTTTTTTGTCAAAACCTAATTGAACAAGCTGAAGTTAGAAGCTGATTGGCTGCCATGCACAGATGCACCAGATTTTGAAATCTCCAGTTCTAGGAAAATCAACCCCCATGTCTTTTACACCAGGGGCCACGTGTCAGTGTGCCTGAGTTGGCAGCTCACCATGGTTTATCAATATATGTGTTACTTTATTACGTTTCCAATATCTTCCTTCCTACTGACTTAGGCAGTTCATAGATGGTGCTGTAGGAAAGAACTTTGCATGATTCTCTTATCAACACAGACAGTGCTGACAGGGGAATCAGCAATTGTCTTCTCCTGACGGGGGTGGTGGGGGGGAAGTCCCTGCTGGGAGAAGCAGTGATTATCTCTAGTGGCTATAGAAGCCTCTTGCGATAATTGCAAAGCAAATCCGGCAGGCTGGTTGTACCCAAGTTGATCAATCAACTTGGTACATTCAGCTTACCCATTAATGGTTTGAATCTTGTCCGGTTCCTGCTGAGATTCGAACCGTGTATGGCTGGCCTTATAAAGGAAAGAAACAAACAAATGATGATTCAAGGGGCAGTCAAGGGGTAGCCAGCTAGCACTAAAGTTTTTGTGCATTTCCATAAGATGAGGCCTGCCTGTTGAAAATTTAAAATTCAGTCCTGAGATCTCATCACTGGTGTCTATGAGATATACAAGATAGTGTTTAATTTATCCTTCTAGTATATAACCTAAACTAAAATATACAGTTTGGAGGGACCAACACCTTTAAGATGTTCTGACACCTTGAACCCTAAAGTCACACGTACCGTTCATGTAGCTGGATGTTAGGAAAGCGTTAGCGGCAGTGATATGGTGGGCAGTGACGGCAGATTTGGCAGCTAGGAAAAGACAGTTTAAACAAGGGGGAGAAGAGTGCAGATTTATATAAGTGGGGTTGATAGCAAGGAAGTGAAAGAGAAAGGGAGTCAGTCAGGGTTGGAAATGTCCACGAGCAGGTTGAAGGAAGGAAGAAAAAGAAGTAAGAGAAACAAAAAATAAAACAACCATGAAATGGGTTCTAAACATCAGTCAGGCCTTCAATGGGCATAAAAGCAGCATTACCACCACAAAGCTGAATTAGTCAAATAACAATACTTTAAATGTATAGAGTTTCTCAGTAATGGCAGAAGAACTCCAGTCAAAGCAAATAACTTTGACTCTACCACATCTGTAATTTATTTTATCTATCTATCTATCTATCTATCTATCTATCTATCTATCTATAGCGTAGTGGTCAACAAATAAACTAGCTGAATTAAATTTCAAATAGTTCAGTAGAGGTAAATAAGATATTTTAGTTTTGAATGGGCATCAGTGAGCTGAATACCTACCTAGCTTCTGGCATTTTTAGACAGAATATCCCTAAGTAATTTGTTCCTCTGCCCATTCCACAAGAGTATAGTTAAGGTGGTGCTCTCTCCCCTTTAGTTTCTCTATTTATTTTTGTTAAATGCAAAATGCTCATTAAAATGACAATTATTACTCCCACTGCATTCACAGACAAAAGTATAAGACCTGGTTCACACTTATGCAGATTGCAGTTTCCATAGTCCGGGTGCATTTTCAATACACATTTTTGATCCATCGAAGTCTATGGAACCAAAAACCAGAAAAAAGTCTCTGGTCCTTTCCATAAAATGCACAGATGTGAACGTGTCCCATAGTAAACCATGTTAAATGGACTGTAGTGTGTTTCTGCAAAATGAAAAATGCACTAAAAAATGCATAGGTGTGAACCAGGCCTTAAAGAAGAAATCCACTCAGATATTTTGGGCTCTTTTTTAAAGTGACTTTGTCGATAAAATACATTTAAAAAATAAATGGTGCCCTGCAAAAAAGAGTGTTCATACTTACCCCTCCCATTGCCTGTGCCACCAATCTGTTCTATAGTGCATAGCTGCCATTGCTTGAAGAATCTTCAGAATCTGATTTCTTCATGAGTATTGGATTCCTGGCCCCTCGCTTAGCACTGTGATTCCTTTTATTTCATGGCTGCTGGGAACTTTAGTGCCAACACACTTCTACGGGTTTTTGGTGCCTAGTTTCTCACTGGGCTCAGTGGTTAGATCAGCTACTGAGTTCTGTAGAGCCATAAGAGCTGACTGAAGTAACTACAGCGCTAAGTGGCGGACCAGGAATCCAACACCTCTGAAGTATTCTGAAAGGTTCATCAAGCAATGGCAGCTATGCAATCCAGGGCAGATTAATGTGCAAGCAACAGGAGAGGTTGGTATGAACACTCTTCTCTGCAGGAAGCCTTTTATTTTTATATAAATGTTAGCAACAGAGCAGCTGGAAGAATAAAGTTCAAAGACTTAAGAGTAAGATACATTAGGAAATAGCATACAATTTTGATTTAAGGGTCTGTGTCAATGGGCTTTTGCTTGTGTCAGATTTGCTTCTCTCTATGGGAATGCTAAAGGAGCTTGACCCCCCCTCTCTCCCCTCACCGCAAGCCCTCCCTTGGCTTCTCACTTCCCCTCAGATCTACTAACCCATCTTTATATTTTCCCTGTCCTCCAAACTTTCTCTGCTCCCTTCCCCTGGCCAGTTGGTTAAGTCAACAGTGAGCCACGCTATTGCCCTTGCATAAAGTAGATCTGGGCACATGTCCATTTTATTATATATAAGTTCCTTTTTTGGTCCTTCATTTCTTTCAATTTATGTTTGGAATCTGCTTGGCTGTTTGTCTGTGTCATGGAAAATGTTAGTTGGCCATGTATTACCCCTTTCTTCCTTCTGTACTCTTTTTCCCTATTAGAATGTTAAATAAAGAATTTACAAAAGGAGCTTGATGCAGGTCAGAAGAAAACCACCTTCAATTCAACTGCACATCAGCAAAATCTAAAAGATCTCAAAAGCGCCTCATCTGATGCAAAAGCATGCTGTGTCTGCCCATTGACACAAGCCCAAAACCTGTTGACACAGGGCCCAAGAGTATGAGTCCAGCAGAAGAAGAAACTCTGTGTGCAAAGTGCCAAAAGCAAGAGCAGACAGTCGTTGGACTTTATACTGCCTTAATCATTAGCCTCCATTTGGAGGTTGGTGAGTGTAGGGAGCGGTGGAAGTATAAATCACCTCTTTGTCAAAGCTCCTGTGATGACCTACAACTATGATTTTTTCCTCCAGGCTTCCTTCAACCTGCTGCCTGAAGATTTCCTGAAGACATCTATTAAGTTCTTCTGTCTTACACTTATCAAAGGCAGATAGTTGAAGGAAAACAAGAAGATAAAGTGCCCAAAGCTGGGGAGGATCAGTTGTAGGAAAACTGGAAAATTAATTGCCCAAAAGTTGGGTTTTTGGGATGGTAGATCACAGAAACTGGTGCAAAAATTATAGTTACCCTCTTGTCTTCTCCACTATCTTAATCCAAAATGTTTGCGTAGAGTTCTCCTGTAAACTGGGTTTAATTACTTTGGTGGTTCTGCTGCTTTTGACATATGCCAAACCTTAACAACATTGCATAGTTATGACTAGGATCACAGGGACTGCTATGGAGTACAATGTCATCCCAACAGCCATCTTGCATGGATTATGGGTAGGGTCTTCTTGAAGGGTCATAGAAAGAAAAGATGCACCCCCTGCTCATCGTGCCCAGAGGGTTGAATTAAAGCAATACAGCATGCTTTCTTTTCTTTCTACACAATTGTCTAAGCTCATACATACAACATTTTTACTGCAATGTAAGCTTTATATCACACAGGATCTGTGCTGAATACATTTTCATTTCTACCAGCATACTCTGGATTGAAATGTCAATAAGTAAATGAACAAAAGAATATAACTTTCAGACTGTGAACATTCTTAACAAATGAATTAAACATTTAAAATTTTGACTTTTTTTCCACCTGTAAAGAAAAGGTGGCATGAAACAACCTTTCAAGTGCTTTAGAATCCAATATATAGACCATTAATTAAGCCAAAAAAATGGCATTACATAAAGCCTTAGATTCTAAGGTAATTGAAGGATAGCTTGTAGCTGTTTAATACAGAATTCAAAGTGAAATAAGTCTGCAAGAGGGTGAAACAATTCAATTCTAAAATTAATAGCATTTAAGTACAGCAGAGATTTTATGATACATGTGGTATCTGCGTGTAACACTTCCATCAATAATTCAAAAAATATGGGGTGTAGCTCTCATTTTTAGATACCTGACAGTCTTTGTGCTTATAAGCCCAAAATATCTGTGTGTATTTTGGAATGGTTCTTTAAAATTAGTGCAGTAAACTGCTGGCTCTGGATGTACATATAGTTTACCCAGGGGCAAAAAGTTTCAATTGGCTATGCTACAATG
This sequence comes from Glandirana rugosa, assembly GCA_018402905.1. Lineage (NCBI taxonomy): Eukaryota > Metazoa > Chordata > Amphibia > Anura > Ranidae > Glandirana > Glandirana rugosa. The sequence continues at coordinate 412,175 of BLSH010266822.1, read as the reverse complement.
ACGATGGAAGTGAGATATACAAATAATATATACGTTTTTTAATAATTTAAAGGACAACTTCACCAAAGGTAAAGTTGTCCTTTAATCAATCTTCCTACCCCTCTGAGGGCAGCCCATCCCGTGACATACTTACCAACAGCCTCAATCCAGTTATGTTTGCTATGCAGCCCTTCATCTCCAAGAAAACCTCTGGCCAGCTCAGACTTCTCATGCGACCTGATCTCCCATTCATTCCTATGGGAAAGACACACTACGTAGGACTGCTGGAGGCCACCATGAGTACGGCTGTCCCACAGAAATGAATGACACCATGGGGGGTAAATTAAAGGACAACTTCACCAATGGTAAACAAATATCCTTTGAATACACCTCACAAGGACCTGTTTGGGTATGTTTTTAAAGGTAAGACTGCTAAAAACTAACTGACCAGTTTTGGGTGGACAGTAATCAGATCAGTCACCCATAAGATTTCAGAAAACCAGGGTTTCCAGAGGGGTATTCTCCCTCATACCAGCTCCATATGAACTAGAGAAGATAGCCACACAGGAGGGTTGACCCAGGATATTCACGTATTCTGAGAAGTTGATGGGTAAAAGAACCTACCACTACCCATCAAAAGAAACAAGTTTTGGGTGAACCTAAAGCCAAACTCTACCAATTAGACAAAATATACTCTTGCAATGCATTCCGGGCACTGCACAGGTTAACTGCCCGTTTAATCTAGGGGTGCAGAAATAAGAACTAATACCTTATTTCTCGCTCCAGTAAGGTCGCTCCAGCTATGGTCACACTCTCGATTCCTCCACATACAATGTAGGGGTATTAGCCCTGCATCGTTCGAGATGAAGTCGAGAGACCACCCACAGCCCAGAGTGCCAGAGGGAGAGGTGGAGAGCACAGGAGTGGGAATAAGGTAAGTAAGGCAGCCTTTTCAGCTTCCTTCTATAACTAATGAACATTTAACCCTTGCAGTGTTGGGAGGGTCCATTGCAAGGGTAGATTTTGTCTAATTTGCGGAGTTCGGCTTTAACTTCTAAAGGCTATCTGACATGATATGGAGATGTAATTAGCATGTGTTTTCTCAAGCCTAAATAGGCAGAGATCACTTTTCTGTTGAAGTGAACACCCCCTTTTAGTGTATTTGTTCTACTTAAATATGCTGCTGTAAAAATATGATTATATTTTTCATATATATATATTAATTTTGTTATATATATTTTTTTTTATGTACAGGCATATACTCTATATAGTGAGTACTCTTTGATTTACCTTTCTTGTCTTTCTTTTCTTCCTCCTCTCCACCAGCGCCGAGCAAGGTGAAAATGATTCCAGTTTGTGAGTTGACACCAACAGCTGTCACCACCATCCTGCCAGAACCCTCCATGACATGTGTACCTGCCAAGAACATGAGTCACCATTATTACTACTAGACAGCATGGGCCAGCATGGAATCCTCATCCTTGTCCTGCACGGTTCAAGTCAGGTCTTGGCATTGTGAATTACAGTACAGTACTTATCACTAGCATTGCCAAAATACCGGCAATACAATTATACCTAATATGAACTGGCTGTGCAATGGGGAAGAAGAGGCTAACGGGAGCTAATTGTGGAGGCTCATACTGAGACCACTTGCTGTACAGGGGTATATTTCCCATTATCTGTGTCATTAAGATATTGGCTCTTTACATTGTTTAATAACCCTTTCAGTGTCTACATGTCTGTTCCCCATGGGCTTCTCTCTGCCTTAACAAATAAACCGATCCTGCCATGCCATGCTTTTTAGAGCTTCTCTGGATAACAAAATTAAAAGCATAGAGATATGTACTATATCATGGGTCTCCAAACTTCTCACTACAAGTGCCACATTGTTTATTTTACAACTATTTTTCCGAAAAGAAAAGGTGTTTTATAAATGAATAAGTCCCCCCTTCCAATCAATATAGTGCAGTGCTGCCCAATAATACATAAAAAAATACATGAAACTACCCATAAATTAAAAAGACATAGCCCAAGATTCCATAGTGTCTCAAACCACCAGTGACAGGAAAAAGTCTTCTTAATCAATATGCCACCAAGCGAAAGACTGCTCTCCGCCAAGTGATCATTCCAATATGCTCACCTCCACTTCTGACCTTCAATCATATATGAGGTCACACAGAGCCTTTTACCCCCTAGTGGGGTTGATCAACATGCCCAGGTTCACTCTCTTGGATCTTCCTTATATGCTTTCAAATGTGACTCAATTATGGCATAACATACACTACATAAAAGAGAAAGGGACTAATAGTGCTCACTGTGTTTATTAAAAAGATATAATGGATAAAAAGCACTCACAAGGGTTAAAATCAAGATCACCTTCAATACAACATTCTTCTTTATAAAATTCTGCATATACCAGTCTCTCGCTGTTCAGCAGTTCCGGGATAGCCGCGTGATGACATCATCGGCACGTAACTCCACCCCCTAAATGTGTTATGTCCAGTGGTCAGGACTTCTAAAGTAGGACAAGTCCCCCATTACATCAGGGTCCCCATCAGAGTCCCCCTTACATAAGGGTCCTCATCGTAGTCTCCCTCATATCAGGCTCTCCATCAGTGTGCCCCTTATAGTGTCCAAAGGAAGCCTCTCATGACCTTAACCTTGACCCGTGCACAGGATATACCAAAGACCTAGCTTTGAGCCGGATACAATTTTGCAGAGGGCCATAGTTTGGAGAACCCCTGTTCTATATTCTTGGTTGAATTGACCAAAATTTGAACCATAGGTAACCCTGCTGGCACCACCCTGCTTGACAAAAGTTGATTGTTCAGTTGACTTTTGTTGAAGGAGCCTGGGGGGGAAAATTGTCGGAGCAATTGAAGAGCATCTGCACCCAACCAGATGCAGCCACTGTTATGGTATTCTCAATCTGAATCCAATAGCAGTGGAGATTTATCCACTCCTGTAGTTTAGTGTGGATGGAACAATCTATTAGTATATGGCCAATTTTAGTTTCAACAGAACTAAAGCTTGTCAAATATACTGTGTGTGTGTGTGTATATATATATATAATATATATATATACTGTATGTACACGCTCACATATTTACATGTTTTCATAATTTCATAAATAGTTGTACTATACTGAGATAAGGCATATGTGCTTAACGTTAACTAAAAGAGGCTTAATAAAAGTTAGGCACAAGCTGTAATTGTAGGCACACTGCCCATCTGGCAGGGATTTCTCCAGCATTATATTGGATTTTAACATTGCAGAATTATTCTAATGGGCACAGCATTAAAGCCAAATTCTGGGGAAACTGCTAAATACATTGATCACACTTTTACTGTATGTGAACTGTTTTACATGCCAGATCATTTTTTTATCCTGTTAACAAGCATTGTAATTTACTCTGTTACAGTATAATGCCAGGAAGGTGATATCACTATGCCTTGGTTTAGCTATGTAGCTTATTCTGTCTCCTCTCTGCTTCCACTTGATTTACTGAGCTATAAATTATAATCAGTACAATACTGGTGTATTGTTCAATGAAGAGCTCTACAGGGGACACACAGGAAGTGTGCCCCCCGCAGACCAGGTGTGTCTTTCTGCCATTGCACCCCAGAGGAGGTGTTTCTTCCTGGCACTGCAGTCCAGAGGAGGAGTGTTTACCTAGGACTGCAGTCCAGAAGAGGGATGTCTTCCTGGCACTGCAGTCCAGAAGAGGGGTGTCTTTCTGGCACTGCAGTCCAGAAGAGGTGTGTCTTCCTGGAACTGCAGCACAGAAGAGGGGTGTCTTCCTGGCACTGCGGTCCAGAAGATTGGTGTTTTCCTAGGACTACAGTCCAGAAGAGGTGTGACTTCCTGGCACTACACTTCAGAAGAGGTGTGTCTTCCTGGCACTGCAATCCAGAAGAGGGGTGTCTTCCTGGCACTGCAATCCAGAAGAGGGGTGTCTTCCTGGCACTGCAATCCAGAGGAGACATGTCTTTCTAGCACTGCAGTCCAGAAGAGGGGTGTCTTCCTGGCACTGCAGCCTATAAGTGGAGTGACTTCTTGGCACTGCAGTCCAGAAGAGGGGTGTCTTCCTGGCACTGCAGCCTATAAGTGGAGTGACTTCTTGGCACTGCAGTCCAGAAGAGGAGTGTCTGTAGGGCACTGCAGGCCAGAAGAGGTGTCTCTTCCTGGCACTGCAGTCCAGAAGAGGGGTGTCTTCCTGGCACTGCAGCCTATAAGAGGAATGACTTCTTGGCACTGCAGTCCAGAAGAGGAGTGTCTGTAGGGCACTGCAGTCCAGAAGAGGTGTCTCTTCCTGGCACTGCAGTCCAGAAGAGGGATGTCTTCTTAGGACAGCAGTGCAGAAGAAGGGTAACTTCTTGGCACTGCAGTCCAGAAGTGGGCTGCCTTCCTAGGACTGCAGTCCAGAAGAGGTGTGTCTTTATGGTACTGCAGTCCAGCAGAGATGTGTCTAATTGTTCTCATGTTTCCCAGCATCCCACTTTCTTTGTTGGATTTTACATTTCATTTAACCTAAACTTTATATTTGCATCACTAAGCCCCCCACCTTGCTGCAGTGATAATTAAAAGTGCGGGAATCCACACTGAAGATCTGACCATTGGATTCCATAAATATGAGAAGCCCATGGGTAAGTTAAGCTGGGTACAACCAGCATGTTGGATTTTTACATGTGGTTATTGCCAGCTGCTATGGGGAGATTCACCTTTTCTTTTTGTCCTGATGACCACTGTCACTAGGACTGAAGGCAACTGAAAATCCAAATGTGTCACCAGAACAGAAAAAAGGGGGAAACTTCCAATTGGCACACTTCTTCTAAGGGGATGTCCCTCATGTTGGTCCTATCTACAGGACAGGAAGAGAAGAGAAATTAATGGGGTACAGATGGAAAAAAATGGAAAATTGTATCAAATACTTACCATAATTTTCCATTTCCTGGCACCAACATGGCAGCATACTACCTCATGTATGCTGACATGGATTAGCGCCAAGAAAGGAAAACTGTATCAAATACTTACCGTAATTTTCCTTTTCTGATGCCAATCCATGGCAGCATACTACCACTTGTATGATGCCATGTTGGCATCAGGAAAATAGGTTTTTACAAATTCCCTACTCTATTTAAAATCAAATAGCTTGTAGATATAATGTATTATTATAGAAATCAAACCAATATCCATCAGAAGAATTGGACAAAGAAAAAAAAAAGCTGATCAAACTGAATTAATTTCCACAGATCTATGGTGTCATGTAAAGGTCCGTGTCCTCACCAGAAAGCAGCATCGGGTCCTTTTCTACAGACTTGCGCACATGATCCGATTCTCCTGTCAACGAGCTTTCATCAATCTTCAGATCGTTTCCCTGGATCAGAACTCCATCTGCGGGCAGCAGGTCGCCTGGAACATCAGAGAATATTAAAAAATGAATGAAGTTAATTTTCTCCTGCAATATTAATGTTGTTCACAGCATTGAACCATCAGTACGTGTGAGTCAGTGCTGTGGGAGACCACGCAGAGCAGGATGTGTCAGGGAGCAAAACACCACCTTGGATTTATTACAATTTCAAAGTTTTTAAAAGCAGAGATAAAAACTTTCTTTTCCTCCTTTGGAGAAATTAGAGTGCATGTATTACCAGCTGCTTTATCTGAAGAAACCGCCGTCAGTAAAAAAAAGTAAGCAGTGGCAGGAGACCTAACCACTGTTGTCTTTTTTTTATCAATTAAGTATGCAAGAGAAAACAGGTCAATTAGTCTTGTTGTTTTAGTTTATGGTTTGCACATTTATTGTTAATAGTTTTGCAGCCACAAGTCTTGTAGATATCATTTGATAAGTCCCAAGTATTTCAGGTTCAGAATCACAAATCTTAAATGTCCCCGGCATCAAGCCAACCACTATAAACGTACTCAGTGCTAGCACCAAGTTTCTCAAATATGAATTCTCACTTCAGTGTTCTGACCCCAAGACGGAAAGTATATGTGTTACTGTGCTATCTAGTGCTTGGTCCTATGTTCCTATCCTATGTGCTTTGTAAACCTAGATTCGAGGTTAGACAAGATGCCCTCCCTACTCCCTATCTTCCCCCTACCCCCACTGATCCTGCGACAGTTTGACAACATAGTTAGCAAGGAGACAACCTCTTCATCAAACCATACCACACAGACATTCATAGGAAACTCTTGTAAAGAGTGGATGCATGGCTTTAGGGTGGCACAGCATTTTGACTGTAGGGTAAACCAGATTTCCAGCACCAGAAGACCAGTGCAGGCTTATGTTCATATTCATGCTTATGTGCAATGCTCACATGCTAATACTACTAGGCAAAGAGGCAATAGATGTATTACTCCAGTTCACCGTGCTCGCATTTGAGCATGCATTCGCACGCATCCATGCGCATGTACGCATATGAATTAGCTTGCATACTTGGCACCCAGTTGCCTATTTAATCTGGCCTGTCACCATGAGCAGTTGCTCAATGGTCTTCAGCTTGTGCCTGTATTCCTGTGACCTGATCAATTGAACCTGCTTACCTGTGTATGACCTGGCTCTCTCCTGGACTTAACCTTTTGCTCCTGCATTAACTTTGTTCACCTGATCTCTCTGACCTTGGCCGTTTTACTGGATTTGTCTTTGCCTGCCGATTCTGTACTGCGCTGCCCGGCTGTTACTGACCTTGGCCTGCTTCCTAAACTTGCTATGCCTGCTGACTCGGTCCCTTGTTACCTGGCTGCCGCTGGTTTCTGCCTGCATACCGGCTCTGCTACTATCTCCTGCTTTGGTGCCAAGCTGCTTCAGTATCCTATTCCACCAGCCAGCTACTCAGGCACTCACTCTCTCTGTCTCCACCTTCAGGAGTGTTGGGCAGGAGCTTCAAGACAGGCCTCCACAACATTCCAGTCATCACCAGGTACATGGTAATGATTGTCCTTTTTTCAAGGTGATGGATAGAGACCATTTCTGTCTGTCACCTTGAAGAAGAGGGCCATTGTGCTCTCAAAACGCTGGTGTAACTATTTTTACTGATATGGGACCTCTGTAAATCTTGCCTCAGAATCTGCTTTTTGGTGAGCTGGTTTTTGTAGTGTATTGTGGGTGTAATTTTATGTGTATATGTTTGTCATACATACATTCTTCTATGTTAGAGGCTGATATATTGACCAGGCCAGAGTCTAACCAGACCTGTTATATTTTTACACTACAAAAGGATAGCTAATGACTCTTTGCTATGTTAATTTTATGTAAGATCACCTTGGCCCTTGAGGGCCAATCTAAATAAACATTTCAAAGGGAGGTGATTTGCAAATTCGAAAAAAAAAATTGTAGAATGCAGGTGGTCTGGTCAGAATTGAAAGGAATCGTAAAGATTAAGGGGGAAGAATTAAATGTTTGTCTTTGTGTAAGAATGCGATTTGGCCATAAACAAAACAAAGAGAATTTAATTATGATACCTGAACTTCAAAAAGGTATTTGATATTCATGGCATACTTGTTTATGGTATATAGCATTCTTCAAAGGGTAACTTGTTGATCTAATTGATATTAAAATAATGCAATTTAGGAAATATCCAGACAACTTTGATTAGAATTTATGACTGCAGCTGTCCGAGGCCAAGAGGCATTACCTGTCCCCCAGAAGATCAAAGGGGCTACTAAAACTGACCAATCACACTGCTTGATATTTTATGGAATGGGTAAAACATGTATATTAGGGAAGGTTCTTTTGGCTGAGTTATGACACAAGAAAGTGGGTTCTCAGAAGGTATCTGATTGTTGCATGAATATTATAAATACCCTGTCAACTACCCTGCCTGTACCTCTGTCACCTGCCCTGAACTACAATAAATGTACCTCTCGGGGAAAGAACTGTTGAACTCATTGCTGCAGAGATTCGTTTTACAATAATTATTAGTTGTCCCTCTATATATCACAACATATTGGTGTCATGACCCTTCATAGCTGCATGATAACCGGCACTTGTCTTGGCTCCAAGGACTTGCCTAAGACAAGTGGTGGCAATAGGAATGAAGAGAGAGCGGAGCATGTCAGTATCCCAACCACCTGATTTCCTCCTGGCATCAACTGACTTGAAAACTGCCGCTTGTTTTAGCTCCGAGCATTTTTCTAAGCAGCCATCTCCTTGCTAGCTAAGTTGTCGGGCAGCCTTGTGGGGAAAGGTGATGGCCCGTCCGACTTAATAGCTAGCAAGCAAGCTGTCATTTATTGTTCACAGACAATAAATACAGAGTAAAAGGTTCTAACTATAAAGTCAAGGCTGCGTGGCACATTGAACGTATTATATCATATTCCCTGCTAGTTTCATATTGGTAGCAAAGACAATGTAATGAGAATAGAGTAGTGAAGGAAAAGAGAAGTCAAATCCCAGAAAATAATTAAAATAAAAATAATACAAGGGATACACGGGTATATTGCAGAGATTTCAGTCTCATTGAGGAGCTGCCAGGGATATCTTTGGACCTGTGGACCTATGAACCCCCACAGCACATTCACGTGTATGATTTTGTTGTAGTTTGGCTGTATCCCTATTTGTGCCATTCTCTATGATTCTCTGGGCAAGAAGTTAATGTATATTCTTTAACCACTTCCATACAGGACACTTACACCCCCTTCCTTACCAGACCAATTTTCAGCTTTCAGCACTCTCACACTTTAAATGACAATTACTCAGTCATGGTACACTTTATTATAGGTGGTTAAACCCAATAAAAATGGTTTCTATACATCGTCATATTTAATAGCGGGTTTAAATACTTCTTTTTAATGAAAAAACGTTTTAAAAAGTTATGTTTGATTTTTTTTCACAAAAAAAAAGTTTTAAAAGCGATGAAAAAGCGAATATAACTTTTTTTATTTTTTGGGTCGTCACTAATATATGGTGGTTTTCTTTCGAGATAAACACTCTTTTTTTACTATTTTTAAAACAAACCCATGTCACATGGTACTGACTCATTAACAGTAAATTTCACACTCTCACGACTTTCGACTTTTAACCAGACCAT
>BLSH010266822.1:389715-400795 GCA_018402905.1 Glandirana rugosa | reverse complement strand
CGGCTGTGATTGGACACAGCCGGTCACGTGGTAAAGAGCCAATACTATTGGCTCTTTACCGTGATCGGGGTCGGGCATTGTCCGAGGGACAAGCCCGCCCCCCGATCGCCGCGCTGCGCGCCCCCTGGGGCGCGCGCGAGCGGCGTGCACGCCGCTCAGTCGCCTGTGATGTCAGTGACCGGCTGTGATAGGACACAGCCGGTCACGCGGTAAAGAGCCAATTTTATTGGCTCTTTACCCCGATCACGGAAGGCCGGGGTCCCGAGGGACACGGCCGGTCCCCGATCGCCGCGATGCGGGCCCCTGAGGGCCCGCAAAGCGGCGAAAACAAGAGGACGTAATATTACGTCCACTTAGGATGGGGAGTCCACCTTGCCGGCGTATTTTTACAATACGCCGGTAAGGAAGTGGTTAAGATGTAGCATAAATATTAATACATATCCTGTTATAAAAAGTTCTGAAGAAGTTCCAACCTTACCATATTTTATTTGGGCGATGTCTCCCACAACGAGCTCAGCCACGGGGATCTGTATGACTTGTCCATTTCTGATGACGGAGAATCTTTGCTCTTGCTCAATGCGACTCTGCAGCCCGCGGAACTGCTTCTCCTTACTCCAGTCATTGAAGGCCGTCACCCACACCACACAAATGACAGACAACAAAATGGCGGCTCCCTCAATCCACCCAGCCTCTGCCTCCCCATCCTCGTGGCCTCCAGTCTGCACATTCCCACAGTCTAGAAGAGATCAGAAGAACATAAAATGTAAGATTTCATAATAAAGAATCTGCAAACCTCCTTTTATATGCCACATGTAACAATTCACAGAAAAGTCACCAAGATATTACCGGACTGGAACATCAAAACTGGAGGTGCTACACAAAACTTCAACAAAGGTTTGTTTTGGCTTTGGAAAAGTATGGAAAGGTTTGTGATCTGTTTTGCTTCTAGGGAGATTTCCCCTCATTTCCTGTCCAGCTGATATACCATGAAGTGATGGAAAATCTTTCTTAGGCCACTTTCACACTGGGGCGAGTGGTAGCAGTAAAGAGGCGCTAGTTTTAGCGGCGCTTTACCGCTGCTACAGTGGCACTTTTGCACCGCTATTTGGGCGGAAGCGGGGCGCTTTTAATCCCCCACAAGGGGTTAAAAGTTCCAGCGTGTCGCGCTTCCGAGGCGGTGTACAGGCGCTTCAGAAGCGCTGGCCATTGATTTCAATGGCAGGGGCGGTGGAGGAGCGGTGTATACAAAGATGCTGCTTGCAGGACTTTTTGTGACGTCCTGCAAGTGCACCGCCCCAGTGTGAAAGCACTCGGGCTTTCACACTGCAGTGCAAGAGGGGTGTTTTTCAGGCGCTTTACAGGCGCTATTTTTGCGCAAAAGCGTCTGAAAAATTCCCCAGTGTGAAAGTGACCTAAAAGGGACACTAACAATATTAGAGAGCAGCACATATTTACATCTGCACTAGGTCTGTGAACAGCAAGTAACATGGTATAGAAGTGTCCCGGTCATGTGACCTGTAATTTAAAAAATGAAACAACCTGAATAAAAAGTTTGAAATTTGAGAAATTGAAACAACTCCCCCCCCCCCAAGCAAGCTTCTACTGTCATAGCTAAAGGAGTGAGAATGTGTGGCCAAAGGTCATGCTGATGCAGGCCTGTATGCCCTCCAACATCAGAAGCATGCATTCCAGCTTTTGACACGCTATCTGGCACACCAATAGTATCGGATAATTGTGGTGCCTGTAGCTCTTAAGGAGGAACTCCAGCCATGTTACCCCCACATTCCCACCTGTCAGCCATGTTACCCTATATAAAGATGTAGGACTCTACTACTGAACACGATGGTTGGGTCAGGGGTGTAATTTAGCTTTAGTTAAAGGTATAAGTAGTAAGGAGGGATTGAACTCAGAGAGGTGGAGGTGAGGCATTGAGAGGGGAGGTTAGTGTTCTGCAGAGTAGGAGCTAAGTCATTATGAAACTATCGATGTAGATTGCCCATAGACTGACTTTCTCCTTTGGGGAAATGTCATGTGTTCTTTTTCCCCTAGTGGATTACGTCAGGAAGCTGGAGCACTCTTATGAAAGAATATTCTTATGTGGGCCAAATGGACTGAACTTGACCAGTGTAAAGAACTCTGAACCATGCTACAATGGATTGTTAAAGACCATGCCTATATGGACCCTTGAATTAAGTTCAGGACAGAAGAGGAGTGAGTCTCTATAATTCAACAGTGTACGGTGGCCTATAACTGAGGAACCAGGAAGAAGTAACTGCAAAGTCTGGCTTGGTCAGGGAACTGCTGATGGTGGGCAGAAGTAGGGTCGGTCAGGCTTGTGGTGGTGACAGGTCCCCTATCTGCATTATGTGCCTTGTACTGTATCCCAAGACCCCTGTGTTAGTTGGGCTGGGCATTTGGCACAACACCCAACCTGACCTATAACCAGAGGATTGGGGCCCTCTAAAATTCAGTTGTGACCCAAGAGTGATAGCCGGTCCCATGGCAAAGCCTTCTTGGCCATGAAGTGTGAGCCTGAGCATTTAAATCAGGTTTCCAACCTCCCTTGCTGCAATTCCTCACTGTAGAACCCTATATACACCTGCATATGTGTTTTATTAATGTAGCATGAAGACAGAATTTGGGTTTGTAGGTCAAGAACAAAAGTAATTTACAACACACGCTGTTACGGGAGAGATCTGTGTTTTGCTGAGCTTGCAGTTACCAACAACTCAACTCAATGTTTCTTGTCTTTTAGTTAAAGGGCATCTGCAAGTATAAAAATATACTCAATCACCAGCATCCAATGACCCCAATGAAGGTGTACTTCACTCAAGAGTACCTGACATATACACAGCTAATTAAGCCATGCTTTACGTTAACCACTTAAGCTGTTTTGAAACCTCTTAGATTTTACCTGGTTAAAACAAGCTGATGGCTACAACTGTAGCCATCAGCTTGGTGCCATTCTGGGTGTAAGCCAGACCACCTGCAGCCAGAGCCACCCCAGCCACAAGCAACAGAGTGCCAACCCAGCCACCTGCAGCACAGTGCACCCCATCCCCTTGTAGCACAGTGCCACGCCAGCCACCTGCAGCACAGTGTCACCATATTCACCATCAGCACAGTGACACTCAAATTACTTGTAGCAGAGTTCCACCCAAGCAACTTGCAACAGAGTGCCACCCCTATCCCCCTGCAGCACCGTGCCATGCAAGCCACACAGTGCCACCCCAGCCAATTGCAGAACAGTGTCACCCCAACCACCTGCAGCACAGTACCTTCCCAGCCACCAGCAAACAGTATAGTACCCTGCAACACAGTGCCACTCATAGGCGTGCGCACATAGGGTGGCAGGTGTGCCCGGGCACACCCTAATCCACCTGTACTGTGCAGATTCTCCCTGCTGCCTGGCTGCAGAGAAAGGGACTGGGGAATCTCTCTGTCTCAAAAGTGAGACATCAGGGGTTTGTTTAGACCCCTGATATTTCATCAAAGCCCCCAGCAGGGATCCTAAAATAAATTGTAATAAAATAATAAAGTATAATATTGTAAATAATAAAAAAACAAAATTGTAAAAAACAAATAAAATAAACTACTGACACCTATCTCTGCCCTACTGAGACCGTCCTCTGCCCTTCTGACACATGCACACACACACTCATGTTTGTTTGCGCTTTGTGGTGCACACCCTAATGCAATAGCCAGCGCACACCTATGGTGCTACTACATCCCCCTGCCATGCCAGCCACCTGCAGCACAGTGATACCCTATCAACTTGCACCCTAGTGCATACCAACTTTTTGAGATGGGAACGAGGGACACCTATGTAGGCATAAGACCCCCCCCCCCCCGGCCACACCCCCTTAAAGGAGAATTTAAAAAAAAAGATCAGTTAAACCCACAAGTGCTTTTTTACCACTACCATTCCTTTATACTGGTTTTTGACATTTACAAATGCAGCAATTGGATGAAAGGTTTAGCACAGTTTTTGAAAGATAACTATACAACTATATAAATCAGACCAAAATGAGGGACAAAGAAGGAAAGAATAGGGACAGATAGACTTTGTTCAAAATCAGGGACAGTCCCTCAAAATCAAGGACACTTGGGAGTTATGCTCGTGCCACTCAGGCCATCTGCAACTCAGTGCCATCCCAGTTACCTGCAGCACAGTGCCACCCCAAACATCTAGCACAGTGCCACCCAAACCATCTGCAGCACAGTGCCACCCCAACCATCTAGCACAGTGCCACTCCAACCATCTGCAGCACATGCCACCCGACCATCTGCAGCACAGTGCCACTCCAATCATCTGCAGCACAGTGCCACTCCAACCATTTTGCACAGTGCCACCCCAGCCATCTGCATGCAGCACATGCCACCCCAACCATCTGCAGCACAGTGCCACTCCAACCATCTGCAGCACAGTGCCACTCCAATCATCTGCAGCACAGTGCCACTCCAACCATCTGCAGCACAGTGCCACTCCAACCATCTGCAGCACAGTGCCACTCCAATCATCTGCAGTACAGTGCCACCTCAACCATCTGCAGTATAGTGCCACCCTAACCATCTGCAGCACAGTGCTACCCCAACCATCTGCAGCACAGTGCCATTCCAACCATCTGCAACACAGTGCCACTCCAACCATCTGCAGCACAGTGCCACTCCAGCCATCTGCAGCACAGTTCCACTCCAGCCAACTGCAGCACAGTGCCACCCCAACCATCTGCAGCACAGTGCCATCCCAACCACCTGCAGCACAGTGCCACTTTAACCATCTGCTGTACAGTGCCACCCCAACTATCTGCAGCACAGTGCCACTCCAACCATCTGCAGCACAGTGCCAACCCAACCATCTGCAGCACAGTGCCACCCCAACCATCTGCAGCACATGCCACTCCAGCCATCTAGAGCACAGCGCCACCCCAACCATCTGCAGCACAGTGCCACTCCAACCATCTCTAACATTCGTCCAACAAATGGTTTATTAATAGAGCCTGTGTATTGTTTATATTAATAGCTGATTAAGGTGTGAGTATTTTATAATCCCTAAATCCCTTGTTCAGTCTGTTCTTTTGTGGCCAACCATCTTCAGCACAGTGCCACCCCAACCATCTGCAGCACAGTGCCACTCCAACCATCTGCACCACAGTACCACCCCAGCCATCTGCAGCACATTGCCACCCCAACCATCTGCAGCACAGTGCCACCCCAACCAACTGCAGCACAATGCCACTCCAACCATCTGCACCACAGTACCACCCCAGCCATCTGCAGCACATTGCCACCCCAACCATCTGCAGCACAGTGCCACCCCAACCATCTGCAGCACAGTGCCACTCCAAATATCTGAAGTACAGTGCAACTTCAACCGTCTGCAACACAGTACAGCTATGAACAGAATATATAGTCATGGACTTTGTGTGAACATACAGAAGAGAAAACAGCTTTATTATGTACCAATAAAAATTACTCTCCACATAGGGGTTCACAACATGCAAATTTTCCAATTACAGTGCACATGTGGGTCAACGCGTTTCGGGAATCCTTCTTCAGGAGCACACGTGACAGAATGTAAGAGCTACAATTACATGAATTAAGTGACACATTTCTCAACTGCAAAATTACATTGTGACATATGGATGAATACATAATATAACATACCAGTACACTGGAACCCACTCCAAATCTTTAGTAGAGTCATCTCAGCCAGTAGGGTAGACTGGAATTCATAGCATGTGGACATTTAGCACACACAGTCTGGGTTTTCCTCCCGCTATAAAAAAAAAGTCATCTGCAGCACAGTGCTACCCAGGCTGTCTGCAACACAGTGCCACATCAGCCACCTGCAACACAGTGCCACCTTCAACACAGTGCCACTCACACCACAGTACCACCTCAGCCACCTGCAGCACAGTGCCACCTAAGCCACATGGAACACAGTGCCGCCCACATACACAGTGCCCCCCCAGCTACCTGCAGCACAGTGCACCCCTGTAGTACAGTGTCACCCATACACCATCAGCACCGTGCCACCCAAGCAACTTGCAACACAGTGCCACCCCATCCCACTGCTGCACAGTTCTACCCCATCTACCTGCAGCACAGTACCATCCTAGCCGCCAGCAACACAGTGCCACCCAAGCAACCTGCAACGCAGTGCTACCCCACCCCCCTGCAGCACAGTGCCATGGCAGCCTCCTGCAGCACAGTGTTACCATATTCACCTGCAGCACAGTGCCACCCCTTCCACCTGCAGCACAGTGCCATGCCAGCCACCTGTACCACAGTGATACCCTATTCACCTGCAGCACAGTGCCACCCCATCCACCTGCAGCACAGTACCATCCTAGCCATCAGCAACACAGTGCTGTCCCATCCCCCTGCAGCACAGTGCCATGTCAGCCACCTGCAGCACAGTGATACCCTATCCACCTACAGCACAATGCCGCCCCATCCCCCTGCAGCACAGTGTCATGCCAGACACCTGTACCACAGTGATACCCTATTCACCTGCAGCTCAGTGCCACCCCATCCACCTGTAGCAGAGTGCCATGCCAGCCACCTGCACCACAGTGATACCCTATTCACCTGTAGCACAGTGCCACCCCATCCCCCTGCAGCACAGTGCCATGCCAGCCACCTGCAGCACACTGATTTTTTTTCCTCCTACTGAAATTAGAGCATTTCCTCTAATACTTAGACTTCCTATGATCGGCAGCTCCATCCAATGTACAACCTGCACTATATTTTTTAACCCTGAGGTATTTCAGAAAAAATATACCACATTTTGGTCACTAAATGGAGCTGACAATCACAAGAAGTCATGGTATTAAAAAAATTAGTAAAATTCATGCAGGCTGGATGAATGCTTGTGACAATCGTCCAACAAATGGTTTATTAATAGACCTTGTGTATTGTTTATATCAGTAGCTGATTAAGGTTTGAGTATTTTATAATCCCTAAATCCCTTGTTCAGTCTGTTCTTTTTTTAGGTATTCCAATATGGTTAGAATCTGTATACAAAAAATATCTAAGAGCTAATGAGATTTCCAGTGAAGAAGTCACTGGTGACGTAACCTTCCCAGGAGGCATTTGTGGGGCCCTGGCTACACCACCACTGCATCTGAAGACCAGGAATTGGGAAACCACTATCATATAATAATAGCCAGTATATTTAATTTTAAAAATGACTATAAAAATGATTGGGAAAAAAAAATCACATCAGCATGCAGTTTTACATGCCTTTCCTATCGATATGAAAAGTCTAGCCAATGGTGGACAGAGCCCATGGATGATGGCAGATAGGACAGCAATACATAACCTAGCACTGATCCATTCACGCATAGCCTCCTGGAGGGATCATGTTAGAAGATAATACAGGATGTTCTTTAGATGGGAACCATGGTACATACTTCAAGAACAGGCATAAATACTTAAAATGATGAGAGCAGCTTGAATCCTGAAAGCATGAAAAATTAAAAGAAGAATTGATTCAGAACAGAAGAAACCTGCTTTACCTCATTTAACTGGGAATTTTGCAGCCTGAATTTGGCTCTGTTTAAAGGGCCATCAAACTAAGACTAACCGCGTACCACAAACGTATGGGCGGTCAGTTCAGAAGCAGCTGTGGACAGAAGAATGCGTGGTTAGCTTTTAGCAGCTGTTAATTCTCTTGTCTTAAAGCTAAATGAGACAAAATGTACCATTGCAGTGCAACCCCCCTGCACCACAAGGGTTAAAAGCTCATTTAGTCTGGGGTTGAAGGGATAAGCAGTATTACTTACCTTATTTCTGGTTCTGACAGGCTTCCTCCATCCATGCGACTGGTCCCCCTCCTTTCTAAGCAGCTTCTGGCCATGGTTGTATGATTGCCTCCTAATGTACAATGCAGGGTTAATAGCCCTGCATTGTGAATGATGATGCCAAAGGTTCAGAGCTTAACTACTTCCAGACCAAGCCTTTTATAGCACTTTTTGTTCACGTGTAACATTCAGTATTTTTAGATAGAAAATTACTTAGAACCCCCAAACATTATATATTTTTTTAAGCAGAGGCCCTAGAGAATAAATTGGTGGGTTTTGCAATTTGTTATGTCACACAGCATTTTTGCAGCCGTTTTTCAAATGCAGTTTTTCGGGAAAAAATACACTTTTTTGAATTTTAATGCAAAAAAACAATACATAGCCCACATTTTTTGTAAGGTATAAAAGATGAAGTTTGGCCAAGTAAATAGATACCAAACACGTCACGCTTTAAAATTGCAACTGTGACAAACGACATAAATGTTACTATCCATAGGCAACACTTTGCAGGTTACCACTTTCGATTTACAGAGGTCTGGTGCTAGAATTACTGCCCATGATCTTACAATCACTGTATATGTGTGTGTGGGACCAAAGTGCATGTTTGCCTTTGCGCACATGCACAGGAGGACGGAGGAACTTTATATTTTTTTTCAAATTATTAATTTATTCAATTTTTTTTATTTTTACACTGTTGCTTTTATTTTTTTAATTCATTTTTATTGCTATCACAAGCAATGTAAACATCCTTGTGACAGCAATAGGCATGTGACAGGTAGTCTTTATGGATGGGTTTTTGGGGTCAATAAGACCCCAAAACCCTAAATACTTTCCTGTGCACTTGAAACATTCAAAACACCAAGACAGGTGTTTCTGAATGCTTTAGATTTTTTTTAAAAATGGCCCTGTGAAGTGATGTCATATCGTCGCTTCAGGCTTACTATTGTGAACAGCCGATCAAAGCCTATCCCGGCTTTGCTTGGCTCTCCGGCCAGTCACCGGACATGCCAGCAGCTCGCTGGGGTCTCCCAGTGGGACAGGAGAGCCCAAGAGAGCTCGGGAAGGCTGCTTACCCATTCCCATTGCTATTACAAGAGAGCCGACCCTTTGCAGGCATCATCCCAGTATAACCACCGAAGGTTCAGCGATGTATGGGTACGTCGCTGGATGGGAAGTAGTTAAAGACAGTGCTGGAGCCTACAGGACTCAGGAATAAAACAAGAAAGTTGGCTACCAATGACATTGACTTTTAAAAGGGCAATACAGGCTTTCCCCTGAATTTCACCAGTAAATGCAGCAAACTAGTTTTATGTGTGGATATTCCTTACTTGGGATATAGAGGTCAATGGCCAGGAATATCGTGTGGAGGCCTCTGGCATGGAGTGGGGCACAATATAGCAGAGGGTTTGGCCTCAGCAGAAGGGATAGCATTCCAGCAAAGGACAGGAGCTGGGCAAAAGCTCATCGTACATGTGTGCATGGGGTCTAGGTCAAAAACGGACTTTAGGTCCACCACTCTCCATTACTCTGATTAAAAAAATATGGGTTGGTTGGATTTGGCTTTTTGGGCCCCAGCAAGTGTTAAATTTCTGCCATTTACACTTCTCTGCTTTGGCTGATAAATGAACAAGGAATTGAATTAATGTTCAGACAATGTCAACCAATCAGTGTCTCTGCTTCACAAAGGAACCTCCTCTCACCAGAGCAACAGGAGAGAACATCAGACTTGAAGTCAGGGTTCGAAGTTCAAGTAGAAATTCAGTCACACACTAACTTAACTTAAATCCACTCCCACCCCCATTCTAAGCCAATTCTATCTACCCCTCGAAAGGAAAGATCTGTATACTTAACTATTCTGAGGGCGCTCCAGTCCAGTCACATTATCAGGTCCCAGCGCCGTTTCAGTGTAGAGGAGGGACAGCCATCACCATATACCCCATAATAAGCCTATGGGTGACTTCTCCACACAGGCTCTGCAGTCATTGTAGGCGATCTCTTCTCTTCACTGAAGCCAGCGTTGGGATCCAATCGTGATTGTACCAGAGCACTCTCCCAATAAGTACGTATACAGGTCTTTCTGTTACAGGGTAGATAGAATAGGCTTAGAATGAGGGGAAAGTAGATTTAAGTATAGTTAGTGCTTGACTGAGCTTCCAGTTTACGTTGGTTTTAAAGGGTCAGTCTACCAGATATTGTCTACATTTTGAAGTTTGGCAGAATGGAAAAATAGTGCTATTGGTATTGTTTTTTTATCTTGGGGCATTAGTGTTTATAGTTTCTGGGCAGGCAGCTTCTACACTCCAGAGGATCTTCTTGTCTTGAAGTATATACAAAATACAAAAAAATACCTAGATCAAGGTTTGATCTAGGTCAGCGCCAGGGTTAGTTTTTGGGTCAAGGTCAAAGGTCAGGGTCAGTTTTTTTTGGACAGAATTTTTTTTAAATTAGTATCAGTGTCAGTGTGTTTTAGGTAGGATTAAAAAAAAAAAAAAAGACGCAAAATGTGCAATAACAACTAACATACACATATGTGGTATCGCTGTGATTGTCAGGAGCAGGAGAATTTATTTTGGGTTGCTCTTTGGTGGAAGGTTATGGTAGTAGCAAGAAATATATAGCTAAATTTAACCACTTCAGAACTGAGCCCCCTTACTCCCAGACCAATTTTCAGGTTTCAGCGCTGTCACACTGAATGACAATTGCACGGTTATGCAATGCTGTATTCAAACAAATTTTTTTGCATTTCTTTGAGACAGATAGAGCCTTATTTTGGGGTTATTTAACCACTTGACGACCGCCAACCGCAGGTTGACGGCGGCAAAGTGGCTCGTTATCGCAAATCGCCGTCATACGACGGCGGCTGCGATAACGCGCACTGTGAGCGCGCGTCGCCGGAGGCGCGCCCGTGCGCTCACTGTGTTCGGGGAGGGCCAGGGAGCGGGTGCGGTGGCTTCGATTGCCGCCGGCTACCCGTGATGGCCCCCCCGGAGCGAAGGAACGGAGGTCCGTGTATGTAAACACGGACCTCCGTTCTGTGTGAGGGGGAAGGGCTGTGATCACAGCCGTCCTGTATACGAAGGCTGTGACCACTTCCCTTCTCCAGATAGGGCAGTCCCCATACAGTTAGAACACACCCAGGGAACATAGTTAACCCTTAGAGCGCCCCCTGCAGGTTAACCCCTTCACTGCCAATGGCATTTACACAGTAATGTGAAACGGCGGCAGTTGGACGCCAACCGCCAGCAGTTCACCAATTTATTGGGGTTTTATTC
>BLSH010266822.1:356511-381811 GCA_018402905.1 Glandirana rugosa | reverse complement strand
CTTTCACCTTTTCTCCTGATGACAGCTCTAAAATTTTGGATTTCCTGTCACTTGCTGTCTCCGTGACAATGGTCAAAATGAATGGGCTTCCTTAAAGTGTATATATGGGCTAAACTATTTTTTTTCAAGTTTTGGATAGAGTAGGGAAGGGCTAACAACCCTGGGTTATGCTGGCCATAGTTGATTTGAATCTCATTAAGCAGGGACCTGCAGAGATATGAACCATGTCGATCAATCAACTTGGGTACAACCAACTATGTGATTATTGCTAGTGGCTGTTATAGCTCTTTTTGTGGGAAAAAATTATATACATTTTTTTTTTTAGTACAGCGCTGCATGGCCACGCAATTGCCATTTAAAGTAACGTAGTGCGGTTAAAGCAAAAAAAAATGGCCTGGTCATGAAGGAAGTAAAATCGTCTGGAGGTCAAGTGGTTTAAGTGGTTGTAAAGGCACAAGGTTTTTTACCTAAAAAACCTTCTTTGTGCAGCAGCCCCCCTAATAATTACCTGAGCCCCCTCTTGATCCAGTGATGTCCACGAGAGCCCTGCCTCTCCAGGGACTCGCACTCCTGATTGGCTAAATGGCTCCCCCTACAGCCAAAAGCCAATCAGGAGACGTAGGGGGCTGGAATGAGCTGAGGCTCCATGTGTCAAAGGACACACAGAGTCGCGGGTCGGGAGCGTGCCTGCTTGGGGGTACCCCGACAGGAGGAAGGAGCCAGGGGCGCCGGCAAGGGACCCCAAAAGAGGAGGATCCGGGCTGCTCTGTGCAAAACAATTGCACAGAGCAGGTAAGTATAACATGTTTGTTATTTAACAAAAAAGACTTTAATATCGCTTTAAAAGTCCCTACTATTCACCTCCTGGTACATGCTGTAACTCTTGGAGACTGGAGACAATCATCTGGAGATATATGTAACGCACCCCATGTAGGAGCCACAAGTAAACTGGGATCCTCCACCCTGCACAGCTAGGTACACCGAATTTCAACAGGCACTCTTGAGTCAAAAAACAGTCCAGTGCTTTGTTTTTGTATTTTATTGAGGTAATAAAGCTTGGATGGGGAGTAAGGTATTATGGGATGCCCATTTGACTTCAGAAAACTCTTCAGGGACAACTCTTCCTATATACAGCTACAGTCAGTGGCGTCGCGAGCATAGGGCCACCTAGGGCCATGACCCCCCCAATTTTTTTCTGGGCCCCCCCATGTGCCCCCCCAACTGAATTCATAATAGCAGCCGGCGGTGGGTTAGAATGTGCGCTGCGCACTGCAGCTGACCTGAGCTTGCTAGTATTCTTTCTCCGCCTCCAGCTCCAGGACCAGCAGTACAGCAGTCCCGCCTCACCGCCTGCCCTGAGCCCTCGCCTCCCAGCATGCTAACTGCACCTCTCTCACTCTGACTCAATGAGTGATGAGTCTGACTCCAGGCAGTGGGTGGAGTCATGAGTTGACTCGTGAGGAAGACTGCGCGTGCACTCTCACTGCAGCCAGAGGAGGAGAGAGAGCCAGCCTGTGCGCAGCGTGTGGTGCGACTGTCTCGGAGTAGCATAGCGCGCCCGCCGTCTGCTGCCTCGTGACGGGCTCACAGCGGGCGGCGGCCTGAGTGAGAGAGACTCACTGTTGGAGTCGGAGTGGACAAGACACTGGACAGGACTGTCACTCACACAGTCACTGTGGAGTGTGTGGAGACTGACTGGAGAGATTAGGAGACTGTCACACAGTGTCTGACTGAGGACTCAGAGTTGGCGTCGGTGGTGGCACCCCCCCCTGGGCCTGGTCTGATTGTTGGTCCCTGCCCTGGTGTGTGTGTATATATATATAAATATATATATATATATATATTTTTTTTTTTTTTTGCGTTTTATGGTTGGCCCCCCCTACTTTGGTCCCTGTCCCCCCAATCGCCCCCCCTAAATATGAAAGCTGGAGACGCAACTGGCTACAGTATCTCACAAAAGTGAGTACACCCCTCACATTTTTGTAAATATTTTATTCTATCTTTTCATGTGACATCACTGAAGAAATGACACTTTGCTACAATGTAAAGTAGTGAGTGTACAGCTTGTATAACAGTGTAAATTTGCTGTCCCCTCAAAATAACTAAACACACAGCCATTAATGTCTAAACCGCAGGCAACAAAAGTGAGTACACCCCTAAGTGAAAATGTCCAAATTAGGCTCAGTTAGCCATTTTCCCTCCCCGATGTCATGTTACTCGCTAGTGCTACAAGGCCTCAAGTGTGAATGGGGTGCAGGTGTGTTAAATTTGGTGTTATTGCTCTCACTCTCTGATACTGGTCACTGGAAGTTCAACATGGCACCTCATGGGAAAGAACTCTCTGAGGATGTAAAAAAAAAGAATTGTTGCTCTACATAAAGATGGCCTAGGCTATAAGAAGATTGCCAAAACCCTGAAACTGAGCTGCACCATACAACGGTTTAATAGGACAGGTTCCACTCAGAACAGGCCTTGCCATGGTCAACCAAAGAAGTTGAGTGCACATGCTCAGCGTCATATCCAGAGGTTGTCTTTGGGAAATAGACGTATGAGTGCTGCCAGCTTTGCTGCAGATGTTGAAGGGGTGGGGGGTCAGGCTGTCAGTACTCAGACCATACGCAGCACACTGCATCAAATTGGTCTGCATTGCTGTCGTCCCAGAAGGAAGCCTCTTCTAAAGATGATGCACAAGAAAGCCCGTAAACAGTTTGCTGAAGACGAGCAGACTAAGGACATGGATTACTGGAACCATGCCCTGTGGTCTGATGAGACCAAGATAAACGTATTTGGTTCAGATGGTGTCAAGCGTGTGTGGCGGCAACCAGGTGAGGAGTACAAAGACAAGTGTGTCTTGCCTACAGTCAAGCATGGTGGTGGGAGTGTCATGGTCTGGGGCTGCATGAGTGCTGCCGGCACTGGGGAGCTACAGTTTATTGAGGGAACCATGAATGCCAACATGTACTGTGACATACTGAAGCAGAGCATGATCCCCTCCCTTCAGAGACTGGGCCGCAGGGCAGTATTCTAACATGAAAACGAACCCAAACACACCTCCAAGACAACCACTGCCTTACTAAAGAAGCTGAGGGTAAAGGTGATGGACTGGCCAAGCATGTCTCCAGATCTAAACCCTATTGAGCATCTGTGGGACATCCTCATATGGAAGGTGGAGGAGTGCAAGGTCTCTAACATCCACCAGCTCCGTGATGTCGTCATGGAGGAGTGGAAGAGGACTCCAGTGGCAACCTGTGAAGCTCTGGTGAACTCCATGCCCAAGAGGGTTAAGGCAGTGCTGGAAAATAATGGTAGCCACACAAAATATTGACACTTTGGGCCCAATTTGGACATTTTCACTTAGGGAGGTACTGACTTTTGTTGCCTGCAGTTTAGACATTAATGGCTGTGTGTTGAGTTATTTTGAGGGGACAGCAAATTTACACTGTTATACAAGCTGTACACTCACTACTTTACATGTGGCAACACTGAAGAAATGACACTTTGCTACAATGTAAAGATATAATAAAATATTTACAAAAATGTGAGGGGTGTACTCACTTTTGTGAGATACTGTATATGACAACTCGGAGTACATTTATTTGTATTTATACAGTGCCTTGAATAAGTATTCATACCCCTTGAAATTTTCCACATTTTGTCATGTTACAACCAAAAACATAAATGTATTTTATTGGGATTTTATGTGATGGACCAACACAAAGTAGACATAATTGTGAAGTGGAAGGAAAATGATAAAATGATAGATTTCAAGGGGTATGAATACTTCTTCAAGGCACTGCACATACAACTAGAGCACAGGCACCGCACACACAGTCAGAGCACAGGCACCGCACACACAGTCAAAACACAGGCACTGCACACACAGTCAGAGCACAGGCACCGCACACACAGTCAGAGCACAGGCACCGCACACACAGTCAGAGCACAGGCACCGCACACACAGTCAGAGCACAGGCACCGCACACACAGTCAGAGCACAGGCACCGCACACACAATCAGAGCACAGGCACCGCACACACAGTCAGAGCACAGGCACTGCACACACAGTCAGAACACAGGCACCGCATACACAGTCAGAGCAAAAGCACCGTTCATTTAGTCAGAGCAAAAGCACCGCACACACAGTCAGAGCACAGGCACCGAACACACAGTCCGAGCACAGGCACCGCACACACAGTCAGAGCAAAAGCACTGCACACACAGTCCGAGCACAGGCACTGCACACACAGTCAGAGCAAAAGCACTGCACACACAGTCAGAGCACAGGCACTGCACACATAGTCAGAGCAAAAGCACTGCACACACAGTCAGAGCAAAAAGCACCGCATACACAGTCAGAGCAAAAGCACCGCATACACAGTCAGAGCACAGGCACTGCACATACAGTCAGAGCACTGGCATTGCACATACAGTCAGAGCACAGGCACTGCACACACAGTCAGAGCAAAAGCACCGCACACACAGTCAGAGCACAGGCACTGCACATACAGTCAGAGCACTGGCACTGCACACACAGTCAGAGCACAGGCACTGCACATACAGTCAGAGCACTGGCACTGCACACACAGTCAGAGCACTGGCACTGCACACACAGTCAGAGCACAGGCACTGCACATACAGTCAGAGCACTGGCACTGCACACACAGTCAGAGCACAGGCACCGCACACACAGTCAGAGCACAGGCACCGCACACACAGTCCGAGCACAGGCACTGCACACACAGTCAGAGCACAGGCACCGCACACACAGTCAGAGCACAGGCACCGCACACACAGTCAGAGCACAGGCACCGCACACACAATCAGAGCACAGGCACCGCACACACAGTCAGAGCACAGGCACCGCACACACAGTCAGAGCACAGGCACCGCACACACAGTCAGAGCACAGACACTGCACATACAGTCAGAGCACTGGCACTGCACACACAGTCAGAGCACAGGCACTGCACATACAGTCAGAGCACTGGCACTGCACACACAGTCAGAGCACTGGCACTGCACATACAGTCAGAGCACACATGCCATACAGGGAAGACATTGCCTGAGAACACACACAGAACATTAGACAGCCACTGCCTGTTAGAACACCATGGCCGAGTTGCTGTTTCGGCCTTTAGCATATCATTGCTGTTCTTCTCGCCCGTAACGCACTGGCGCACACAATTAGGAGATTTCCCTGCTGGGAGGTGACTGGGCTCTACAGCAATATGGTGGCTCAGTCTGAGCACAGGCACAATATGCTTAGCAGCAGATAAGAGACAAGGACAAGATGTCTTTGGAAAGATGGCAGATGTCTGTCTAGTCATTTAGCACAAGCTATATCTGTGAAGAATCTATATGAATGGTCACGTGACCATTGCCGTATGCATACAAGAAAGCACGCTATTGTCAGATGTATCCTGTCTTGGTATATTACAGTAAAATAGGATGCATAGACAAAGTGTCTTTTTAGCCCTTGTTCACGCCGGTGTGGTTTTGTAATCACGTTACTTCAGCGCAATTTCAAAGACGCACATCAGTGCATTTTGCACTGCCAATTTCATTGCAGCATGCAACTTTATTTAACAAAAGTCTATGCTTTTTCATAATTGCTGTGACATGAACAGTTCCATTGCTGGCAATGGGGTGCGACTTGGCATGCAATTGGAACTGTCAAATCGCATGACATGTCACACCAGTGTGAACGAGTGCTAAAAGTGGTAATTCTTTGCTTGAGAATAGTCTCAAACAGCACCGTGATATTTCATCCTTGTATATATAGAGTGCATCAGCTTAGGTCACATAATGCATGACTAGATGATTTGTCAACCTTCAGTCCTTTAACTTATAATAAAGACACCAAACTGCGTGACGTGGGTTTAAACGGCCACAGCAGCCATTTTATTAACAACCAGCCAGCATTTTGACATACAAAGGTAGATGGCGTCATTACAAATATTTGTGAGCTAAAAAATTATATATATAAATAGATGCGTACTAAATTAATGAATATACGTTATTGGATCTTTTTGGGAATCATCATGATGTGATTCAGAAAAGAAGAAAGAACTTCAGTAAAACACAACAAAGCTCCCCTTTACATCACAAAGTCTCTTCTAGTCCCCCTTACATCAGGGTCTCCATCGCAGTCCCCCTTACATCAAAGTCTCCATAAGAGAATCGCTTATGTAGCACCCTGGTCCTAAACAGAGCTGCTATCAAATTTAGTTTTGCTAGGTGGTAACTAACCTGGCTAATTGGTAGGCTGATTCCCTGCCTTTCCCCTAAGCCTGGATCTGGTGAATCTCTCTCTTCTGTCAATAGGTGGCACTGATGCCTTGGGCATTAGAATGACAAGATTACAGTGGGTTCAGGTTATGAATATATATATTTTCTCAGCCTATCAGAGTAATGACTTGGCATGCTGGGACAGTCTATTTAAGGGGAAGGAGTCAGTGCTCTGGGGACATGTGCATAGTAGCAGCTGAAGGTTAGGCCTCAAGCCTGAGGCCTAGCTACATGTGTAGAGGCTTGGCCCAAGGGGAGCCTGTTCATTGCAGAGGTTTTGCCTGAGGGGGAACCGGATCATTGCCAGAGGTGAAGGAAAGCAGTTGCCGTCAGAGACGACCACTCCTGTCGCCAGAGGCAAGTGTGAACCAGGGTCAGAGGTAAAGGGGAAACTGTCGCCTACGAGGGACAACATTCCTGTAATCAGAGGCCAGAGTTCAGAGTCTGAGAGAGTACCAGAACAGCTTTATTCTTGCTGGGGGACAGTGGAAAAGTTGGGAAAGTTTCAGCAGAAGTCAAGCTAGGAACCCAGAGGAATATAGGGTGTGATGCTTGCAAGAGAGAGAGTTCAGCAGTTGGGCTGAAGAGCCGAGTAAGGGACCCAGCAGGTGGCACTCGAAAGATACAGCAGTTGACTGTCTGAAGTTCAGGGGACCCAGTGGCAGTGGGAAGTCCAAAGAGTCTGTTAAGAGACTGTGAGATTAAGTTCATGAAGCTGCAGCGGGAGGCTGCGAGATGGAGACCAGATCTACACAACGGGGATACCAGGCTGGTATGTGTACAGATCTGGGTTGAAGTCAAAGTACAAGTTCAGTTGCTATAGGAGACAGCGGCTCTACAACTACAGTTTGCTGCAATCCAACTTAAAGGCCCTTGAACTGTATAGCTGTTCTTCTCTCCTATTTTTGTGTCTCAGAGTCTGCCAAGTGCTTTTGCACCGTCTCAAAGTATGCCCTGGCCCTAACCCTCTCTCCCCAGTTCTTTAAGAGAAAATGAATGTCTTTTGTTCTGCATCAGCAAAGTGTCTGGCTCCCAGCTTACTGTTCACTACTTCACACCCACTATGCCTAGTGACCCACACTGTGAGAATGGATGTCAGCTCTCCCTGACCCTGAAGTTCACCATCAGCTCTTCAGAGGTCGGGGCCATGGCTACACTTACATCTCTTACATCCATCAGGAACCTCTTTACAATCCCCCTTACATCAAGGTCTCCATAAGAGTCTCCCTTACATCAAAGTCTCCATCAGGGTCCCCATCAGAGTCCCCCTTGCATCAGGGTCTCATCAGAGTCCTTAAATCAGCGTCCCCATCACAGGCCCCCTTACATCAAGATCTCCATAAGAGTCTCCCTTACATCAGTGTCCCCATCAGAGTCCTCCTACATCAGCTTCCCCTTTACATCAGTGTCTTCATCAGAGCCCCCTTTACATCAGTGTCCACATCAGCGTCCCCCTTACTGTACATCAAGGTCTCCATAAGAGTCTCCCTTACATTGGAGTCTCCATCGAGGTCCCCTTTAGAGTCCCCCTTACATCAGGGTCTCCATCAGAGTTTCCCTTACATCAGAGTCTCCCTTACATCAGAGTCTCCCCTTACATCAGGGTCCCAATCAGAGTCTCACCTTACATTAGTGTCTCTCTTGAACGAAACTGCCTTGCCGCCTCAACTGACTTCTATTCTCTAGAAGAGTCAATTTGAGAACAATATATTTAAACCTAAACCATGATGAAGGAAGCGGTCATGCCCCTGAAAAATGTTCACCGGCACTGTTCTTCAGGTTTATATATCACAATCAACAATAAAATATTGACTTTTGAGATGATTGCTCACCATTCTGTCTTTTAATTCCATAATATACAGACAGCGAGACACAGACAGCGAGACTTGGCCCCACCCCCTGCTCCAGTGTTACCGGATTTGATTGACAGCAGAGGGATAATGCACTATTAGTCTTCATCCCAATTTTTTCACTATTCATCATAAGCTGTTAATCGGGGATCCATTCAAGCCCTCGCAGGACAGTACAGTGCAAAGCATCCACGCCTGCTGGGAGCTGTTATCCTTCGTGAATCTCCGCAATTTGGTAGACAGAGGATTGCATCCCTAAGCTGGGGATCAGCACACATGCTCCGTGACCTCTGCGGGTCTGGTAAGCAGCCAGTTTTTATCACTATTGGAGCACGATGGAGTCTTCATACAAACGTGCCCATACACCTTGGGATCGGCATATGTTCGATTTGGGCACTCATGAGATAATTTGTTTTTTTCTCGATCCAGCCTATTTCATTCTGTTGAATCTGATTTGCTTTCATACAGACTTTTCAAAACCTCAGAGAGACTATTTTTATCTTTAATCTTTTGCCGTTCATTTGAATTTCAGATCATATACACTTTGTGTTCTGTTATTGTTTTTTTTTATTAATTTATTGTGACACAGGCATTAGATACTTTGTATATCGTCAAGGGTTACAGGTCATTTTTATTTAGATCACACACCCATTGTTTCCAATTGTTTTTTTATTGTGCTAACATTAGGCAAAATAATCCATTGTGCTATTTAGCTTATTTATATGCACGCCCTTTTTTTTACATTTATATAGGTTTTCCAACTTTTTTGCAGTGTTCACTGTAGGATTTCCAATTTTTTTCCCCCAGAGTAGGCGTACCTTCACACAATCAATTACTTTTTATTCCTGGTATTCATGGTATTCCAGATGCAGCAGAAGATTAACCACTTGCTGACCACCCTACAGCAGTTTTACTGATACAGGGCAGCAGCTGTGTGCAGCATCATGTATATATACAAGATCCGGTACTTCTGGGTAGCAGGCACGAATGATTATACACAGGGCCACTGATAGAAATCATGGGGCCACGTACAGCCCTACCTGATAGGGCCCCCTTCATCCCCACCCCTGACCCCGCCATTGGCCCCTCCTCTGGCCCCTCCCCAGAGCCTGCTATAAATAAAAAAAGACTGACAATTTTGAAAAAAAAACAAAACAATATTTTTTACTCTGCTATAAGACATCCAATAAACTAATGTAAAAGGAATCAAATTTCATCATCAATTTAGGCCAATATGTATTCCGCTACATGTTTTTTTGATAGAAAAAAATCCCAATAAGCGTTTATTGATTGGTTTGCGCAAAAGTTATAGCGTGCCATAATGTGTATGTGATGACACTGGCAGAAGATACAGATATGTAGGCTCACACAAGTGTTTTGTTACATGACAAAAGAATGAATTGTTTTCTTAGGACCCCTCCTCCATGCCACAATGCTGCAGTACAATTAAGAAAAAAAACAACCTGTGGGCAAAAAATAGTTGAAAAAAGGCCGCTTTCACACAGATGTTCCAAAGAGTCTGCCTGTCTGTTTTTCAGGCGGACCTGATTGGACCATCTATTCTCCTCTATGGAGAAATGGATGTAAACGGACATGTGTCCATTTACACCTGCCCGCATCCAGTCTGATCTGCTAAAAACAGATGGATGGGGATCCATTCCCCATCTGTCTAATGGATTGGAGCTTGTGACAGTCAGATGTAAATGGACATGTGACAGAGGAGAATGAGTTCTCTCCGTGTCCACTCTGCATAGCGGACACAGATTTGTCATCCACGTGCTCAATAGGGATCAGTGGGCAGATTCCCCGCTGAGCAGGTGGATTTGAGCTGGAAGTCTGCCCATGTGAAAGGGGCCCATTAGTACATTACATCTAGAAGATGGACTACTGGAATGGACAGGGGCTGTGTATCCTATATACAATTATCTATCAAGCAACAGAACACCTCCTAGAGCAAGGACATGTCAGAAACCGGCACATGTAAAGGGATGCTGGGCCACATTCCATCCTCCAGTACACAGCCGACTGAAGATACTGACACTGCGGGTCTCCCTCCGTGCAGCCAGTGATAGAGATGGGAGGGGGAGGCAGTCCAGCTAGTGTTGAAGACACTGCAGAGTCCTGGTGTACTGGCCCTGGACACACACAAGCAGAAGAGGAGCACTGTGGCACTTCGGCGTAGATTAGAAAGCTGTTTTTCTTTTTCTTTTCATGGACTGTTAGTGAAGCTGCACGGGCCCCCCTGCTGGCTGGGTCCGGTACAACAGGGCCAGTTCTACTGGGTTATCAGCAGCCCTGATTGTACACAACAGTAGCCGATCAGCAGGTACCAGGGACTCAATGTCCACCAGCATGATCCAGCAGAGAGGCAGAACGGCGGTCTGCCTATGTAAACAGCACAGATTGCAGTTCTGTCAGTAGGGAAGGCATGGATCCTGTGTTCTTGCAAAGCAGGGATATGGATCTATGTCTTCCCCTAGTAAAAGCACCTCCCACACTGTAATAAAACACTGGCTAGGCACACAGTTAACCCTTTGATCGCCCCTGATGTTAACCCCTTCCCAGTCAGTGTCATACAGTGGCAGTGCATATTTTTAGCACTAATCGCTGTATTTGTGTCACTGGTCCCCAAAAAGTGTTAATAGTGTCAGTTAATGTCCGGCTGTCCACCACAATATCGCACTCCCGCTATAAGTCGCTGATCACTGCCATTACTAGTAAAAAAAAGAAATAAGTAAATAAAAACAAATAAATAAATAAACAAATCCCGTAGTTTGTAGACGCTATAACTTTTGTGCAAACCAATCAATATACACTTATTGGGATTTTTTTTTAACCAAAAACGTAGCAGAATACATATTGACCTAAATTTATGAAGAAACTGAATTTTTTACATTTTTTTTTACTAGAAATGTTATATATAGCGGAAAGTACAAAATGTTGTTTATTTTTTTCAAAATTGTAGATCTTTTTTTGTTTATAGCACAAAAAAAAAATAAAAAAACACAGAGGTGATAAGATACCACCAAAAGAAAGCTCTATTTGTGAGAAAATAAAGGACATACATTTTTATTTGGGTACAGTGTTGCATGACCACGTAATTGTAAGTTAAAGTAATGCAGTGCCTTATTGCAAAAAATGGCCTGGTCATAAAGGGGGGTGAATCTTCTGGAGCTGAAGTGATTAAGCTTTGGCAATAAAACCTGGAAGCTGATTGGTTTCTATGCAAAGTTGCACCAGATTTGCACATTCCAGTTTTAGTAAATTCCCCCCTGATGTCTTTTTACACTTGAAAAGACTGGGGAAACATTCTCTGAACAATATAAAAATGCTGGGTGGGAGAGTTTGTACAAATAGAACACAATCCCCAAAGATCAATATTTAAAGAGCATAGGATGTCCCTGCATTTCCCACAAGTTTTGGTGTCTCCATTGCAGTGGTTCCGGCTTTCTCTGTGGCTTTCTGTGTTTCTGCTTTGACCATACATATAGCTGATGCAGTTAATGACCCACATGGGTTGACTGATGGTATTCCATCTAAGACTTTAACCACGTTTCCCTTTTATTATCACTCTGCTTTGTTCGACTGGCCCTCGATGCATTCTCCTTTTATAGCTAGATATTATTACCACTAAAATAACACTTTTTTGTTAATATATTAAGTGAACCTCAAGTGGATCCTGAAGAAGCCTAACTTGGGCGAAACGCATTGATTCCACCATCACCCTGGGTTCTGCTGATTGTATGGTAAATTTGGTAGCACTGTATATATGTTTTTAGAATGTCTTTTTTCTATAGATTAATACATTTTGTTTACAAATATATTATTATCTGGTTTACTATAGGCTGTGGCACATTAAAAAATCCCCTATACCCAGGGACATCCTATGCTCTTTAACAACTTCAGCTCTGGAAAGGTTTTACTCCCTTCATTATCAGGCCATTTTTGTGATACGGCACTGCGTTGATTTACCTGACCATTGCGCGGTCGTGCGACACTGTACACAAATAAAATTGATGCAATTTATTTCCCACAAATAGAGCTTTTTTTGGTGGTATTTGATGACCTCTGTGGTTTTTATTTTTTGCACTATAAACAAAAAAAGACTGACAATTTGGGGAAAAAAAATGTATTTTTTACTTTCTGCTATAAAACATATTGAATAAAAAAATATTTAAAAAATCAAATTTCTTCATCAATTTAGGCCAATATATATTCTGCTACATATCTTTGGTACAAAAAAACCCCAATAAGCGTATATTGATTGGTTTGCGCAAAAGTTATAGCGTCTACAAACTATGGGATAGATTTATGGCATTTTTATTTATTCATTTTTTTACTAGTAATGGCTGCGATCAGCGATTTTTAGCGGGACTGCGACATTGCGGTGGACAAATCTGAAACCTGACACTTTTGACACTTTTTGGGGACCAGTAACACTAATACAATGATCAGTGCTAAAAAAATGCACTGTTACTGCACTAATGACACTGGCAGGGAAGGGGTTAACATCAGGGGCGATCAAAGGGTTAAGTGTATCCCTAGGGGCTGCTTTCCAACTGTGGGGGGTGTGCTTTGTAAAACAGAGATCCATGTTTCTGCTTAGCAGAAACACAAGATCTCCATTTTCCCCTCCTCTCAGAACGATCGCTGGGTTCTTGTGGACATCACGTCTGCTGGACCCGCTGATTGGCTCCCGCTGTGTCCAATCACAGCGGCAGTGGGGTGCACGCCAGTGTCGGCTGGGGAAGTTTTAGGATGGGGGGGCGCTAGACCCCGCCATTCCTTTTGACCCCTCCCACTTCTAATAAGCCGCACCCTTTATAGAATCCACCCATTCTGTCCCCTGTATTCCACTTACTTCCACCCATAGTATCAGGAGTATACAGCTCAGCATCAAAGGGCAGAGTTGTCATGAATCCATAGTAACATTCATGTCCTGTCTGTTTGCTTACCTCTTGGTTGTGTCAGCTTAGAGGCCGTGCTCATCACCACCTGTGGGCTAAGTAATCTCCTCTCAGTGAACTCCATCCCAGTCTCCAATTAAGGAAACACTATTTAAGACCATGTGCTGCAAAGCCTCCTTGCGGATCAATGTTGTATGTGTTTGGCTTTGTGTGTGGTCGTTCCTGTCGTATGCTCTGAGTTTATTTCCATTTACCGACTTTTGGCTTGTTCTGACTATCCCTGCCTGCTTGATACCCTGACCTTCGGTTTGTTCTCTGTTTCTCCTGTCTGCTTGATACCCCGACCTTGGCGTGCTCTTCCGCCTGTCCCTGCCTGCTTGTGGCCCTGACCTTTGGCTAGGCTGCTGACTATCCTTGCTGTTCCTGCGCTGCTGCTTCCTCTCTTCCACCTGTAGCCAGCCAAGCGTGAGCTAGGGGACCCCGGGGGCCGCGACCTGGATCCAGTTGCAGCCAAATCCATCCTCACCACCAGAGGCTCTGGTGAATACCTACTGGCTCTTAGACTCCATGCCCAGGGAAAACCGATGCACTAGCTTCCTGTGTTTCAGTGTCAGTGCTCCAGGGGCCCGTCTTCCCATACCAGCCGGAGCTCATTAGCAGCAGTCAGCTAAAGGTCCACAACCTTAGCAGTGCACTTTGCACCCCAGTGGTGCGCATCTGTCACCTGACCCCAGGTGTCCTGACAAGATTATACAGCCCCAGAATCACAGGACAGAGTATACAGCCCCAGCATCACAGTGCTATATAATTCAGCTTCACAGATCAGGGTGTACAAATCAGGGTATACAGCTCCACATTACAGATCAGGGTGTACAGCTCCACATTACAGATCAGGGTATACAGCTCTACATTACAGATCAGGGTGTATAGCTCAGCCTCAGG
This sequence comes from Glandirana rugosa, assembly GCA_018402905.1. Classification (NCBI taxonomy): domain Eukaryota; kingdom Metazoa; phylum Chordata; class Amphibia; order Anura; family Ranidae; genus Glandirana; species Glandirana rugosa. Next base: position 367,824 of record BLSH010266822.1, on the reverse strand, counting down.
GTATATAGCTTCACATCACAGATTCAGGCATAACGCCCCCCCCCCTCCTGCGGCGCGTGGCACTCAGTCATCTGAGGGGGGTGCTGTCGCAGCAGTGTGATATGCATCCATTTTCCCACCTCCCGGCACTTACCGTGCTGTGTCCTCTCCTGCGGGTAGAGCAGCAGCTGCTGGGGTGCCTGTTCCGGCGGGCGTCTCCTCCGTGTTTCCTTTTCCTTAACCTGCCTTAGCCGACCTGCCTTCTGATTGGCGGGGAGGACCCCTAGTGTGAAAATAGAGAAAATTCATTCGCTAAGGTCACACAATTGGGTGGGATCGGGGCGCACTCTCTGCACCCAGAGCCCATCCTATTTTGAAGCCTATTAGAGCCTCTGGCTCTAATCATGTGCTACAAAATACACACCCGCCGACTATCCCCGCAATTGTAATCCATGCGTCGGGTGTCCTGAAAGGGACCGGGCGCATGGATACGGGGTGGCAGAGGCGTCGGGGGGCGGCGCCTGTGCGCCCTCAATGCATGTGCCGCCACTGGCGCATGCGTGTCCCGGAACTGAAGAAAAACATCACGTACAGGTACGTGATTTTGTGCTTAAGGGCCGCCCTGCCGCAGTATATGTACATGGGGTGGTCCTTAAGTGGTTAAATATTCTCTGTACAATAATTATCTGAAGTAAAACTGTGTGGGATTCAACCACTGTGTCTTATTAAAGAGTTATGCTGCCTGTGGATAGTGCCAAGTCAGCAAGTGACCATACTGTCCGAACTGGGTCTAAGGAGCTATATCAATGCATAAAGCAGCATTTGAAATAGAACAGTCCCAGGTTTTTCACCAGCTTAAACACAAGGACCTACTGTTAAAATGTGTGGCCAGTTCGAACACCTTGCAGTAGATATATTGTGCAATCAGATTAAATGTGTTGTGAAAAAAAATGTGTTGATAATTAGCAGTCTGCAACCTATAATCAAATATACAGACTAACTATATAACATGAATTGAGAATAAAATAATAATAGGTCCATCCAATGTTTTAAATAAGCACTATTTAAGGTGATCTCACCTAAGCTCCAGTTTTTTTCCAGCGTTTTGAAAAATATATTTTTAGACCCTGTTGGAAATAATAGCGTTGAAAGGAAAAAAATGCAACCTACATTTGAAATGTCACAAACAAAACATCTTTTGAGCAAGGCTGACTTGTAGCTTTTTATACAAAGCTTCTAATGACATTTTACGGACTGGGAAACAATTTCTTGCTATAAAAATGGAAAAACTGTAAGGTAAATTGTACTGAGCATTATCTTTAATATGGTCCTCAAACTGCTAAAACTAACCTTGAATATCTAAATTATTATTTTTTTTATATTGTATAAATTATTATTGTTATTATTATTATTATTAAATTGTCAACCGCCTACTAACTGGGAATTTATGTCATGACGTTATGGCTGCAGCCAGATGCCATAACCCCGGTGGCGGATGGTGGGCTTTTCTTTTGGGGGGGGGAGCGGTAAAAACCACCCCCCCAGTGGCCGGCGGCAAGGCATTTAGGACCCCCGGTGGCGCGGCACTACACCCCCGCGGTCTGGCACTTACCAAATCTAGGTGGCGGGCTGTGGTGTCCTCCATCACAGTCCGCCGGCTGTGTGTCTACTTTCTCTTCCTCAGGTAGTGGGGTGCAGGCAGCGGCTCCGGTATCCGCTTCTGCAGCGTCTTCCTCCGCCGTGTGTCTCCTCTCTCTTCCTTAGAGCGCTGGACGTCCAATAGGATTGCCTCATGCTTTGGCCAATCGGGAAATGGGTCCCACGATCTGCCTCCTGATTGGCAGGGAGGAAATTTAGTGTAAAAATAGCGAAAATTTATTTGCTATCATCACACAAGTGGGTGGGATCGGGGCGCAGTGCTGCAACCCTTTTTTGAAGCCTATTGGAGCCTCTGGCTTTAATCACCTGCTTCAAAAAAACACTTCCCCTCCCATTGAAATCCATAGTTTGGCGCCTATGTAGAGCAGGGAGGCAGACGCATGGCTAAGCAGGGCTGTGCCCGTGCGCCCTCTATGTACGGGCTGCCACTGCATAACCCTGGTATTTCCTTTTCCCTTAGGCGGCCGGCTTTCAGATAAAAGTGGTCCCTGTGGCAGATACAGCACAGGTTCACTTTTAGAAGCAGCAGGAGAGGTGCCCCCCCCCCCCCTCCCACTGCTTCCCGGTGATTCCCTGGCTTACGCTATCGATCGCTGAGCCCGGGAACCATCCAGCGTCGGCAGTCATTTCCCATAGAGATAAGCGATGGCAAGATGGCCACCACTCATCTCTATGCCTTTGGAGGACAGGGGCCACGTGATGTTTACATCGCCCGAGAACCGGAAGTGACATCATGTTTTATTTTTCTTAACCAGTTCCGTACCAGCTCACGTACATTTACTGCTGCAGTGTGGCTCTATTCCGCAAATCGGCATCTATAAACGGCGGCCGCACTCTGCAGGATGTCTGCTGGCGAGCCGCGATGACCTGGCAGAGAGAAAGAACGGGGAGCCGCCAATGTAAACACGGCGGTTCCCCGCTCTGTCAGTGGGAATTTAAAAGATCTACTGATCCCTGTCACTGGGATCAGTTAGATCTCTTATGCCCATGGTAGCCCAGCCCACTTACAGTTAGAACACGCCTAGGGAACACAGTTAACCCCTAGATCTCCTCCTGCAGGTTAACCCCTTCACTGCCAGTGACATTTATACAGTGGATATTTACATTTCTGATCGCTGTATAAATGTCATTGGTCCCAAAAAAGTGTCAAAAATGTCTGACATGTCTGTCCCAATATCAAAGTCCCGATAAAAATCGCAGATTGCCGCCATTACCAGTAAAAAAAAAAAAATTGTAAAAACGCCAGAAATGAATTCTCATGGTTTGTAAACAAGACACAAACCAATCAGTAAACGCAGATTGCAATTTTTTTTTACCAAAAATATGAGGAAGAATATAAATTGGCCAAAACCGATGAATAAATTTGATTTTTTATATATTTTTTTTGGATTTGTATTATCGCAAAAAATAAGAAATATTGTTTTTTTTTTCAAAATTGTTGCTTTTTTTTGTTTATAGCGGTGATCAGAAATGACGCAGAGGTGATCAAATACCACCAAAAGAAAGCTCTATTTGTGGGAAAAAAGGATGACTGACTGCATGACTGCTCAATTGTCAGTTAAAAGCGACGCAGTGCCGAATCGCAAAAAGTGCTCTGGTCCTAACATGGGAAATTCTTCCTGGGCTGAAGTGGTTAAAGCAAAAGATTCAATTTTTTTTTCTTATCTTTTGCTTTTAAGGGTAGAGGAGAGATTTGGGGTCTTTTTTCTCTCCATAAAGAGGACCTGTCATGTATTGTTTACATGCCTTGTGAAAGCAATAAAAGTGATTAAAAGAGGTCACATCTTTTTTTTTTTAAAGGGACAGTGTAAAAATGAAACAAAAATGACATATAATAAATAAATTAATTAATTAAAGTGTCCCTGTTGCCACGTGCGGTAGTGAATGCATATGTAGGTCACACCCACATATGTAAACAGTGTTAATAATTCTAGCACTAGACCTCCTCTGTACCTCTAAACTGGTAACATGTAGAAATGTTTAAAGCATTGGAGATTTTTAAGTACTGTAGTTTGGCGCCATTCCACGAGAGTGTGCAATTTTAAAGCATGGCGTGTTAGGTATCCATTTACTCGGCATAACATCATCTTTCATACTATACAAAAATTGGGGTATATATTATGTTTTTTTTTTTTTTTAAATTCAATAAAGTGTATTTTTTCCCCAAAAAAATTGTGTTTAAAAAACTGCTACGCAAAAACTATGTGACATAACAAAATTGCAACAACCGCCATTTTATTCTCTAGGGTCTCTGCTAAAAAAATATATAATGTTTGGGGATTCTAAGTAATTTTCTAGCAAAAATACTTATTTATACTTGTAAACAACAAATGTCAGAAAAGGACAGGATGTATATAGAGCCAACAGTTTGCATTGTGCTTTACAAAATAAAGGGAGGCAGTACAGTTACAATACAACTCAATATGAGAGGAATCAGAAGGCCCTGCTTGTGAGAGCTTACGATCTAAAAAGGAAGGGCAAGCGATACAAAAGGTAATGTCTGTGGGAGGATAAGTTGATGGAGTAAGTATAAGTTCAGTTTTCTGGTAGAGATGGGATAGGCTTCCCAGGTTGGGGTATGGCCCTGGTGCCCAACCTGAGGCCCTTTGGTGTATGATGTGTGACCCCTAGAACTCAGCAGTCTGCATTGTGAACATCAATTAGGGTAACATGTTTGCAGTTCCTAGTCTCATTCGTTCCCAGTTTTATATTGTCTTCTGCAGCATATGCTCAGCCAAGAATGTAGCATGTCTGCACTCTCTGCCCCTTATTTCTTCTATTAGGTCTGCAGGTTCTGACAGTCCTCTCAAGCATTACATACAGTGTATTGAACATTATGAACTGCCCTTTGGTAATGTCAGGCAGGGCCGTCTTTAATGCAGGGCAAAAGGGGCAGCTGCCCCAGGCTCAGTCATTGTTGTGGGGCCCAAACAGCTTCCCCTTGAGCCTGCGCTACCTGCAAATAGTTTTCCTGGTCAGGGCAGACTAACCATTCTGGCACTCAGGCATTGGCACTCAGGCCCCATGTACTCCCCTCCCCCGGCTCCTTCCCCTGTCATCCCCCTGTAGCCTCCCCTGGTCTCAGCATTCAGCAGACTCTGGCAGCTGACTCCAGTCCTCCTCTGGTCCTCCTCCAGACCTTTCCACTTCCCATCTCTGCCCCCAGCTTTTTCCCAGCAGCAGCAGCAAATGGCAAGGGGGTGCACTGTGATGTAATAAAGAACCAGTTGTATCTGTAAGACTAGATGTTCAAGAGTCCCCATCATCAGAAGAGTCCCCCACCCTTTAAGGGCGACCACAATGCTGATGTGAGCCGCAGTGAAATTGAGCTTGACAACCCTGCTCTGTAATATTCCCCTTTGCTCTTTCCCCAACAGCTACATAAAAAGGTTATGTCGGGAGGTGAGGGGCCAAAGAGCTGGGCCAGCACAGACAGTAATTAGACACTTACAGAAGAGCAGAGGGCTATGACGCAGCAACAGGGAGGGGGAAGTCTGGCTATGCTGGGAATCTTCCTGGAGTGGTTCAATTCCCTTGCTTGTTCAAAGGCACATTTCAAGCGAGCTGCAAGCCAGAATTGTTTATGGAACATAAGGGAGTAGAGGAGCACACCAGATGCGGGGGGGGGGGGGGGTGCTTTTTGCAGCCCCCTAGACATAAATAAGCATTTAACCTTTGCAGACTTGGGAAAACCCTACTGCAAGGGCAGGTTTTTGTTTTCTCTGAGAAGTGGAAGTTTCTCTGGAAGTTTAATCTGCTTATATTTTGCCTTTCTGGTTCCTCCCTTTCTACTTCATCAACATGCTAATGACAATTTTAATGAAGCCTTTCCCTTTTCATCACTGGGCCTCCGTGCTTCCCTATGCAATGCAGGCAGAGCATGTCTGGTGGGAGGGGCCTGTACAAAGCTAATAACGGTATAGCAGCCCACCTCAATACACCTCTTATGAGTCCTGATGCAAGGTGTGGGCTGGCTCTTGGAAACAGTCATGCAAATACCAAAATGTTTTGATGGATATGGGTCTGGAGGGGTGAGGCTGCATTTGCGTACAGACCACCCTAGGTAATGCCCACATGTGATGCTGAGCCTCCATGATTGAAAGCACTGAAATCCAATGCAAGGGGTGGGCCAGGAATACCCAGGCTGGGGAGGAAAGTACTATATGATGCTGGACGTCCTCCAGCAAAAAAAAGGAAGTGGGCTCTATCCGAATCACTTGTAATGCACCCTCTAAGAAGCTCATAGTGTGCAGTGAAATCAAAATAAGCAATTTCAGTCCAAGAGAGGAGCCCAGGGTTGCCACCTGTCCAAGATTCACCCGAACAGTCCGGGTTTTGAATCAAGGGCCTAAAAACCAGACACATCATTTAGACTGGACTGTGGCTTCCTAATATAGCTGGAGAGAGGATTAGGTGTTTTCCTCCCCCCAGTCTGCAGGTGGCGATAGCATTGCGGTGCTGCATTGCCTTCTCTCTAAGGAATGAAGACAGTCTGTCCTTCTTCCATTCTCCCCTTGTCATGTGACTTATATTACTGGAGAGAGGAAGGAAGAGCTGTGAGTACATAGGGGACAACTCTGATGTGTGGAGGGACTCCTGATGGGGACATCAGAACAAGGAGACGCTCTGATGGGGACATCAGGATAAGAAGGCACTCTGATGGGGACACCAGAATAAGCAGGCACTTTGAGGGGGAGACCAGAATAAGGAGGCACACTGATGGGGACACCATATTAAGGAGGCACTTTGATGGGGACACCAGAATAAGGAGGCACTTTGATGGGGACACCAGAATAAGGAGGCATTCTGATGGGGACACCAGATTAAGGAGGCACTTTTATGGGGGGCACCAGAATAAGGAGGCACTCTGATGAGGACACCTGAACCAGAATAAGGAAGCACTCTGACGGGGACACCAGAATAAGGAGGCACTCTGATGGGGACACCAGATTATGGAAGCACTCTGATAGGGACACCATATTAAGGAGGAACTTTGATGGGGGCACCAGAATAAGGAGACACTCTGATGGGGACACCTGAACCAGAATAAGGAAGCACTCTGATGGGGACACCAGAATAAGGAAGCACTCTGATGGGGACACCAAAATAAGGGAGCACTCTGATGGGGACACCAGAAGAAGGATGCATTCTGATAGGGACACCAGATTAAGGAGGCACTCTGATGGGGACACCAGAAGAAGGAGGCACTCTGATGGGGACACCAGAATAAGGAGGCACTTTGATGGGGACACCAGAATAAGGATGCATTCTGATAGGGACACCAGATTAAGGAGGCACTCTGATGGGGACACCAGAAGAAGGAGGCACTCTGATAGGGACACCAGAATAAGGAGGTACTTTGATGGGGACACCAGAATAAGGATGTATTCTGATAGGGACACCAGATTAAGGAGGCACTTTTATGGGGACACCAGATGTAAGGAGGCACTCTGATGGGGACACTAGTTTAAGGAAGCACACTGATGGGGGCACCTAATGCAAATGGGTATTCTGATGGGGCAACTGATCTAAGGGGGTACTCTGATAGGTGGTTTTATTTTCTTTTACTTGAAATATGGATGTGATTGGCCTACTTTTATGTTTTTTGAGAGAGAGCAATTTGTACCTGGGCTCGAAGAAAATTTTAGTGACCAGACCTCCTTGAATGTTAATTTATTTATCCTGCCCTAGACATTTGTGCGTTACAGAAATGCATGCAATGCACAAAACACGCAGCCATTTTGCAGGTGTGCAGTGGTACCATTAAGTCTTACTGACATAATCACACACCTTGCTTTTGCACTCATGCACCTGAGGCAAAACGTATGGTAATAAAGTATCATGTGTTTTGGTGCAGCACAATTTTTATAAAGGTTATACATATTTTAACCACTTCCCGTCCAAGGTATGTCATATGATGTGATGGACTTTGAGTGGGGATATCTGAATGATGTCTGCAGCTCCTGGCATCATCCAGATATCTTTTTTCAGCCGGAGAACCATAAGAACAATCATAGCGGCAATTCAGCCGCTTGATTGTTCTTACAGGGGTTCCAGGGTGGTCCCAAACAGACAATAGTCTTGAAAAGGGTAAACCGGTCAAAGCCTTTTTAGAAAGCTAGACCGCAGATCAACACTTAAACCACAATACAAGTCTAAGCACCACTGTGGAAACAGAGAGCTCAGCAAACCGGAAACGGAGGCGTAGCAGACAAACTGCAGCCCCTAGACCAGGGATATGCAATTAGCGGACCTCCAGATGTTGCAGAGCTATAAGTCCCATGAAGCATAGCAAGACTCTGACAGCCACAAGCATGACACCCAAAGGCAGAGGCATGATGGGACTTGTAGTTTTGCAACAGCTGGAGGTCCGCTAATTGCATATCCCTGCCCTAGACCAACAGGTCCGTCAATTCAGCAATGGCAGGGGGATCTGTTCCCCTTCCATGTTGGTCTGCCGGATCTTTAACAGCTGGAGATTGCCCTACTGGAAACATGGCCGCCTGTGCATCCTATAGACGGGGGGATCCACTAATGTGGAACAGTCCACTTCTTAAGGAGGGACTCCTCAACGCGGTACCTAACTGCAAAGTGGTTTTGGAAGTACCAGGAGTGCTTTGACAAGTTAGGAGGGAGAAAAGAACTCTTCTGTCAAGCAAGACGGCATATGGGTGCCAAATTGGACCGGCCCCCAGCCGCAGCCACATCCCCCATCTTTAAGGTTCCCCGCACAAAAGTAATAAGTGCGACAACCCGCGCCACCGCAGTGGTGGAAGAAGCATCCTCACTACCTGATAGGATAGGGAGTGTGGCCACCAACCGCAAGGTGGACCACATCCGTGGTGGCAGAGCCAGATATTGGATCTTTTGAGATAGATGAGGTCGGGTAGGGCGGGGGGCGCCATGAACAAGGCTATAAGCCTAAGCACCACATGTAGAAACACCAAAAAAAAAACTCAGGAGGGGGCCACTGACTGAGACCCCCGAGGCCCTGCATAGGGGTGCCACATAGGCCCGCACAGCGGATGCTGACCGAGGCCCCTCACAGTGGGCATTGGCTGAGGCCCCACACAGAGGGCACTGGCCAAGGCCCCATACAGGGGGCACTGGCCAAGGCCCCACACCGAGACACCACTGAGGCCCCACACAGAGGATGCCCACTAAGGCCCCTCGCAGGTGGAGCTGGCTGAGGCCCCTCACCGGAGGCACTGCCTCCCTGGGGGCGCCTACTATGGTCCTGCACAGGGGGCGCCGACCGTGGCACCTCACAGGGGGCGCTGGCTGAGCCTCTTCACAGGGGGCACCACTGAGGTCCTGCACAGGGTTACTACTGAGGCCCCTCACAGGGGACACCACTGAAGCCCTAAGGAACCCCCGCACTGAGGGCAACCACAGAGAGCCCACCTAATTAGGACCCCTCAAAGGGGGGGGTCACCCTCTGAGCCCCCACAGCACCGCCCACCTATAGGAGGCGGCCACAAGACCTAGACATAGCTGCGAAATGGCAGACGGAAAGCGGTGGCCTCAGCCGCCCGCCCTGAGGACACCCCAGGCTTCGCCACGGCCTAAATTACAGAGGAGCCGACCGCAGGTACAGCGGATCGCGGGTGCCCGGCCACACTAGGCCCAACACCTCTCCCTAGGCCCAAACATCCAGGGTGATCCCGAGATGTACCCCCCCTGTGACAACCCTGTGGGGGGGGAGAGAGAGGGGAAAGGGGCTCCCAGGCCTGGAGGAGGGAGGGAAGGGGGGTGGGCGAAGAGAACCCCAAAGGGACTGACCACCCCAGGGAGTACCCGGCCCCATAATTACTGATCCAGCAAAGCGTGCAGGTAATGCTCCCAGACAGATCCTTCTCGCCACCAAAGTGGGGGGGGGGGCTGTCGGCCATGAGGAACGCTGCGACATAGGCCTAGACCCGGTCGTATGCGACCTTGCGAGACATTTGACTCGCAGGCCAGCCCCCGTCCAGTGGGGCTATGTTGCGGCTGACCTAACGCGGAGCTGCGGTCTGCGCACGCTCGCTGGCCAGACTGGGGAGACCCTCTGGCCCTTAATGACCAGTCCGTCACCCAGCCTGGCAGTTGATTGTAGATTTCACTGAAAAATAATCCAAGAAAAAAGAAAATAACAAACAAAAAATTGCTAGGACTAGAGATCCCAGCAGGGAACTACGTCCTTACTCCTGACTAGGCAGAAAAAAACTGAAGGCCTGTTGCAGAGGTGGGGGGTGTATACCACCTAGGACGGCCCGTAGGCGTAGCCAAGTCTTTTTTCTGCCTAGTGTCCTACTCCTGTAGGGGGCAGTATAACCCTATGGTAATGACTAAGGAAGCACTGTGTCTGTCAATGAATGAAAGATAAAATGATTTTTACATGTAGGAGTGAAGTGCCAGAATTGGCCTGGATGGGAAGTGGTTAAATCTACTTGTATTACATTTTATTTTTCATTTACTACAAAAATAAAAAATGTTGCCGCATGCCGCCAAAGTGTTCAGGTTTGGCATGAAGAAGAGGTGACAACCGTAGAGGAGCCAGTACAATAGACATGTGCTGTTCGTTTCGTTTAAAAATTTGTCAGAATTTCAATTCTAGTTAGCCGGAAATTCGGATGTATCCAAATTTCAAAATTCCAATAGTAACGAATATAAACAAATACGAAATAATGAAACAACATTTCAGACAAACTTTGTGTTTCAATCTGTTTTTATTTTTCTGAGTTGTTCAAGAAAAAAACACGTTATAATACAGCGTCAGTAGCAATAACATTGGAACAAGCTTTGGTCTGACATTGATGTCTATGTTCATCCTACAATCGCAAAATCCATATCCGTAACCCTTACAATTCGCTCTTGTCTACTTTTCCATCCACTCATGGCTTTTCTGTATATATTCTTATTGCCTATGTGATGACAAAGCAAACATGGACATCTCTGATAACTAACTATCATTACTAGGCTAGTTATAGGCTCGCTTGGCATTCTTTAACCTTGTGTGGGTCTTTAGCTACTGACAACCCTGTGGTTCCAGTCCGCTGTATGGTATCTATAATAAGTTTCGCCCTTATGGACGATTGATAGATAAAGGAGAGGTAGAGAGTAAAGGAAGAAAGCAGGTAAGTCAGAGATGTAGAAAAAGGGACAGGGAAAGGAAAAAGGGCTTCCAGGTGCCCCCCGGTGCCGCCACCCTACCCGCCATCAGTCTGAGATTGGGCGCGGGTCCGAGTCCAAATAGTGGATCCACGGGTTCCACACCCTCTCAAATGCCTTAATTTTGTCCTGCAGGACCGCCGTCAAGCGCTCATTAATCATAAGCCACGAGAGTTTCTTTTTAAATTGATCAAGTGGTATTGTCGCCGCACCTAGGTGATAAACCTGAGCCTGGGCGCGGGTTAGAGTCTGACTACCGCCCATCCCACCGCCGTGGCCCCCCGTGGACCTTCGGGAAAAAGGAAAGGGACAGGGAAAAAGATGTAGAGACTGAATGGACGAAAGAAGGAAATGAGAGATGGAGAGGAAATAGATAGTTAGCAGGTATTCCCGCTTTGAATAATATCTATGGTATGTCGCCTGACCTTGGTGTCCCAACAGTCATCGATTTCTGGGTGTGTTCCAATTTCTTACGGTTCGCTCGGATATTGATCGGATCATTACTATCAATCAATAGTCTCTACA
>BLSH010266822.1:325859-337092 GCA_018402905.1 Glandirana rugosa | reverse complement strand
GGAGGGATCAAAAAGGAAGGGCAGGGTCTCCCCCCCCCCCCCCACCCTAAAGCTTCATCAGCCGCCACCGGAATTAACCATAGTGGTGATGTCATCAACCTTGTGTAAATTTCAACACAAAGCCTACACATTGTTCAAGTGTTGGGGGGTGGGTGAGTGCACTAACAAGAGAACCAAGATATCCTGCCACTTTACCCTGAATAAGTGCCCATTAGGAGTCCCTTCTCTGCTAACCACCAATGTAAGGGAATCTTTCTCCACTGACCACCAATACAAGGGGACATTACAGGTTGCTCTCTCTGCTTTCCTTATCTGTTCATTGGTGGTGCGCCTTTCTTCACCAGTGTTTCTTCAGAGGTTGCTAGGGGTTCTTGACTAAAGAAACCCCCAATGTAAGGAAATTTTCCTTGAAATGTCCACCATTTTGAGGGCCCTTGCCCTACTAACATATATGTAAGGGCCCATCTTCACCGACCTTCAATATAAGAGACATTTTTTATTTACAATGTAATGGAGGTGTCTCTTGCTTCAGTGACCTACAAAATGTTAGAGGGCCTTCTTTGCTAACCACCAATGTAAGGGGGCATTTCTCCACCAATCACCAATGTAGGGTGGAATTTCTCCACTGACCACTAAAGTAAGGGAACATTATAGTTTTCATTTTTTGCTCTTCGTGTCTGATCATTGGTGGACAGCCTTTCTCAACCAGAGCTCCATGAAACCCTAGGAATCCTACTAAGGTTGCTAGGGGACTCTTGACTGATTTCTAATGAAATCACTAATGTACAGGACATTTTTTCTCTAGCTTTCTACCAATGTGAGGGCTCTTGTCCTACTAACCTAAATGTATGGGGCCTTCTCCACTAACCTTCAATGTAGAGGGTCAATTTTCCACTGACCACCAATGTAAAGGAGGGCCATTTTCACTGATCGATAATGCAAAGAACATTCTTCAATTCTCCACCAATGTGGGGGGTCCCTTGCTTCACTAACCTAAAATGTTGGATGCCCTTCTCTGCTAATCACCAATGTAAGGGGGCATTTCTGCACCGATCACCAATGTAAGGTAACATTATATTTTTCACTTTCTGCTTTTCATGTCTGATTTTTGGTGGTCAACCCTTCTCAACCAGTTCTCTGAAGAATCCTAGGGTTCCTACAGAGGCTGCTAGGGCTCCCTTGACTAACCTGTAATGAAACCACTAATGTCAAGGACACTGCTAGGAGTCCTCGACTAATGAAACTCCTAATGTAAAGTATATTTTCCTTTACCTGTGCACGATTGTGAGGGCCCCCATCCTAATAATATACTGTAAATATAAGAAGCCTGTCCCCACTGACCTTCGATGTAGGGGGTCACTTTTCCTCTGATCACCAAGGCCTGCCTTCTTCATGGATCAGTAATGTAAATGACATTATTTTTATTTGCCCACCAGTACTGTTAGGGGGCCCTTCTCCACTGACCATCAGTGTGGGAGGCATTTCTTCATCAATCACCAATATAAGAGGGCAATACAGTTTTCACTGTCTGTTTCTTTTTTCTGTTCACTGGTGGTTGACCTTTCTAAGGTTCCTTCAGAGATTACAAGGGGTCCTTTCTATGAGTCTAATGAAAATCTTAATGGAAAGTGGTAATTGCTCGCCACCCATGTAAGGGGACATTTCACCACTGACTAACATAAGAGGACATTACAGTTCACCAAACCCTGCAGTTTGGCTCATCCCTAGTGGTGATGATGTCATCAACCCTGTGTAAATTTCAACACAGAGCTTACAGTATTCAAATGTTGGTGGTGCACTAGCAAGAGAACCAAGAGTTCCTGCCACTTTGTCCTGAATGTGTGCACTTGCCTGCTAACCACCAATGTAAGTAGGACTTTCTTCACTGATCAATAGTGTAGAAGATATTTGTCCACTGACCACCAAGATACGGGGACATTACAATTTTCACTGTCTGCTTTTTTTGTCTGTTCATTGGTGATCAGCCTTTTTCAACCAGGGTTCCTTCAGATTTTGTTAGGGGTCCTTGTCTAGGGTTTCTTGACCAATGAAGCCCCTAATGTAAGGAACATTTTTCCGTTAACTGTCAGCCATTGTGAGGGTCGTTGTCCTAGTAACATAAATGCAAGGGCCTTTCTTCTCTTCGAAATGGGGGCATTTTTCCACCTTCTTCATTGTTGAACAATGTAAAGGACATTTCTTCAACTGTCCATTCTGAAGTGTCCCGTGATTCACCGACCTTCTTTGTTAACCACCAAGGTAAGGGTGTCTTCCTCCACTTAGCATCAATTTAAGGGGACAATACTGTCTGCTTTTCTTGTCTGGTCATTATTTTTATTTGAATTTTATTATTATATATAGGATGGTTTTATGAATATACCTACAACTTACTGATCATCCTCATGTACCTTGATCTGTAGATATAATATTTTTTTTAGTACCGGTTCCCTGAGACCTGAACATTCAAGGGTTCCTCTGAGGTTAAAGTCTGAGGTAGGTTTATTGAGGTTGATGTCTTTTTAGTTATCACTGTTCTATTATTCCGAAATAACAGGAGCCCAAGACAGCACAATAACCATACAGAACACAAAGGGTTGGTTAAAATTGTGTGGTGAAGATTAAATATCTGATTAAGTCAATGCGTCACGCAACTCCTTTATTTAAAGTGTAAAGTAATGAAACCACGGCATAGAGAAATATGACATTGTCAGGCGGGGTGATTGCCACTATGACTCAGGCATTGTATAAAAGTGCCTCGCTGCAAAAAAGCGTCCCAAATTTTCATGTCAGGAGAGCAGTCAGCTAAATGACAGCCTGGATTGTATGTCATTGTGTGGCTTCGTCCACTGGCGCTGTTAATATAATTAAAGAATACAAGCATTGAAATGTAATAAGGAAGCTTGATTAGCCTTTCCCTCCATATCAGAAGAGTTTGACTCAGCTTTCCCGACTTTTGTTAACTGTTTGGTACCCTCCAAAGATAGTTCTAGTCGTCTAAACAAAATGGAGACATTTTGCTACATCTCTGGTCATAACGAACTAGTGGTGGCACTACGTGTACAGACCATTAACTGTATTATTAGACAGCTGAAGTTTAATTGGCTTATATTTTACCTTCTCTGGTACCCCCCACCCCCCCCCCCCAGCAACATGCTAATGAAAACATTTCCACTTTAATTTGATTTTTTTAAGTCCCAGCAACATCATCATTGGGCTTCTGTGCTTCTCAGTGCAATGCAGGCAGATCATGGCCTTCTCAAGAGCCCCCAGCCCTGATGTAAGCAGTGGGCTGGCGGGTAGGAGGAGTTATGCAAACATCAAAATGCCTTGATGGTAGGGTCACCACCTTTTCTTCAAGCCATACCCAAACACTTTAGCAGCGCATGGACTCATGGTGTAAAGGGGAACTCTAATGTAAGAAGGTTTCTGCTCACCAAAGCCCCCACTTACATCAGGGTTCCCAGAATCCCCCCTTAAATTAGGGTTCCCAAAACCCCCATAAATTAGAGTCAACAGAGCACCCCATATATCTGAGTCCCCCTTACCTTGATGTACTCACTCTCTCAGAGGCAGGAGATAAAATGGAAGGAGGGGAGAGACTTCAGCCATAGACAGCCATAGCTCACTCACCCGAGGATGGAGGCTTAGGCATTGGCACCTTTCATCTACCATGTATCTGCCAGCTGCTGGGCTTCACATTTCCCACCAGGGATTGGAGTATGGGCAGGCATAAGGAGGAGCAGATGGAACCCTCTCTCTTCTCGTGTCCATGCATTGACTGTGCTGGCTCTGGCCAGTCTCAGAGAGGGTGTCACAGACGCTAGGCTTAGACAGCTGCAACCAGCCCTTCGAACAGTTGGCAACCCTAATGATTAAGTTATCCCCGTGCACATGCTAATACACTTGTGGTACATGATTACTTGGAGAACATAGGTGTGTGCAGCCTATTTCATTACGGTGTGCACCTCAAAGCTCAAATACACATGTGTATGTGTATAGTAGGGGAGTAGATGTGTCAGTAGGGCAGTGTACAGTGACCGCAAAGCAGTGGATGGTGTCAGTAGGGCAGTGGCTGGTGTCAGTAGGGCAGTGGATGGTGTCAGCAGGGCAATGGATGGTGTTAGTAGAGCAGTGGATGTGTCATTAGTGCAGTGGACAGTGACTGTAGGGCAGTGCATGGTGTCATTAGGGCAGAGATTGGTGTCATTAGGGCAGAGATTGGTGTCAGTAAGGCAGTGGATGGTGTCTTTAGCTTTTTATTTTTATTGATTTATCATTTTTTACAATTTAATTTCATAAATTATTTTTTTACACTTTTTTGTACAATTTTTTTATGAGCCTTGTTGGGGGGCTTTGGTGAATAATCAGGGGTCTAAACAGGCACTTTCAGACAGAGAAAGGGACTGAGGGCAGACATTCCCCAGTCTGTTCCTCTGCAGCCTCAGCTTCTCTGGATAGTGAATGAATGGGAAGTGCTGTGTGTCGAGCGGCTTCCTGTTCATTCACAAACTGAAGCATAGTAAACTATGCTTTAGTTATGAATAAACACAGTGTGTGATCGGTACTACAACTGTGGTTACAGCGCACTAGTGCAGGCTTCAAGGGGTTAAAGCAGGCGGTAAGGAGGCAATACAACACTCTCTGAAGAGCAATTCGAATGTGGATTGCTCTTCAAAAAGCACTGCTAGTGTAAAGGAGCCCTTATATACGTATTTATTGGTATTATACATCCAACAGGAATTTTCTAATTTTGTTTTAGATATTATTTCATGAGGAGTGCTTTGTTTAAGCAATCAGAGTATTATTCTACACCAGTAGCTAAAAACGCCATTTATAGCATGACTGCATAGGGCAAACCCAATTGGCGCAAAAGCACATTGTCTTTTCATGCTCCCATGCCTTTGGTCTGTTGGCTGCGGCATTATATTGTGCTGTTGCATTAGCATACAGAGCCTATTGTTACCCATATAGTAACGCATTTGAATGTGACTTGTGGTGGTGAAAGGTACATTTTTATACGATACTATAATAACGATTTAATGTCAAAGCCCTTTAATACGCTGCAGACCTTTTCAGCACTGGGAAGTGTGACTAATGGAAGCATTTAGTAAGGTCAGAATTGACTGTTCTTGCAGGAAGCCTTACCGTCTCTGAATCGCTCGCTCCCAGAAAAAGATTGGAGTGGGCTGCAAAAGCAATAATCCCTGTTGCTCTACAGTAAAAACCCACCACTGTCTCTTAAAGGAGACAGTATCTTCAGCCATACAACTTTTAAATAAGAGAAAAGTACCAAATGACACAAGTGATCTCTAAGGGGTCTATTTATAAACAAAAATTGCTCGGCGTTCGCACAACCATCATAAATAATCCATGTAATGTGTCTAATATGTGTATTCCTTATAATCATCAGCTCCATCTAGTGTCCATAATGCTGTATTATCCTGACTGAGATATTTCAGGAAATTATGGCCACTAGATGGAGCCCTGAGGACAAACCTCACCTGAGAACAGCCTAGACCAGCCATTCTTAACTAGGGTTCCTCAAGAGGCCACTATGGGTTCCTTAAACTGTGGCTTACTGACCTCCTATGTGATGAACCCTGCATAGTTCCAGGTCCAACAACACTTGGTGGATAGCCGTTGTGAATATTTCCCATAATATGTCTAGAATTTGTATTCCCTATAATAATTTGCTCCATCCAGAGGCCATAATACAGTTTTTTCCTGGTTCTGATATTATATCAGGAAAATAGCATATTATGGCCACTAGATGATGCCCTGGGGACAAACCTCACCTGAGAACAGCCCAGACCAGCAATTCTCAACTAGGGTTCCACCAGGGGTGGCTATGGGTTCCTTGAGCTGTGGTTAAAGTAGAACTGTAGGCAAAACTTTTTTATTTTTATTTTGGATAGAGTAAGGGTTATAAACCCTGTAAGGTTTATGTTTGCCATCTTTATCTCGTTGGGAAGATTTACCTTCACTTCCTGCCCCATATCCAAACAGGAAGTGAGAGAAAATCCCTGAAAATGAAGGGAATCTCCTGGGGACCTCCAGGTAACCAGAAGTAATGTCCCCATTGGAAGATTTCCCCTCTATTACTTCTCTCGGGACAACCCAAAATGTGGGATTTTCTTTTACTTTCATTTTCAATGATAATGGTAAACAGGACAAATAGAGAGGGCGGATCTCCCTAACAGGGGCACAAACAACAATAAAAAACTATTGGGTTCCTAATTCCTCTCCACTCTATCCAAAATTAAAAATAAGTTTTGTCTTTAGTTATACTTTAACTGACCTCACATGTGATGGTGCCTGCGTCGCTGTAGGTCCAACACCATTTGTTGGATATTCCCTGTAATCTTCAGCTCTATCTAGTGGCCATAATGCAGTATTTTCCTGGTTTCCTGATACCATATTATGGCCACTAGATGGAGCCCTGAGGACAAACTTCAACTGAGAATTTCAACTGAGAACAGCCTAAACCAGCCATTATTGACTAGGGTTCCTCCATAGGTGGCGGTGCCTGCATAGTTCAAGTTCCAACACTACGTGGCAGAGCCATAGGTATGACTGTAAGGGAGGCATTCTGACCATCACTGTAAGGGGGGCATTCTTCCGACTTACCCCCACCAATGTAAGTGGCACTTTACCAATGACCACCAATGGACTAAACTTAATAGACATTTCCAAAGCCCTGAAAATTATTGCAAGGGTCCCTCTGGGGTAAAAATGTTGAAAAAAACATGTCTAGATTGAAACCCCCCAAAAAAACCTTGCAGTTGGGATACCATTGCAGCCATCACCAATCCTAATCTGATCCAGAGCCACCGTGACCACTACGATCTAGAAAAATTATGCATCAGGAACCTATTTGTCGTTTTTATCTGCAGCCTTAAAACTGACTACCTTGATCCTACCCTAAGGCTAGGCTCACACCCAGGGGCGGCTGGTCTATAAGGGGCGCTTCGGCGCCGCCTCCCCGTTGGCTAAAAAGAAAAAAAAAAAAGCCCGGACCCCTGCAGGAGGCGCCGGTACATTGACTTTCTTTTTTTTTTTTTCGGCTCCTTGGCTGTCAGCCAAGTAGTGAGCCTATTAGTCAGCCATCAAAGACTATGGGGTTGATTTACTAAAGCTGGAGAGTGCAAAAACTGGTGCGGCTTTGCTTCAGCTTCTAACCTCAGCTTGTTCAATCAAGCCTTAACATTAAAACCTTGAAGCTGATTGGTTTCTGTGTGGAGCTGCACCAAATTTTGCACTTTCAAGCTTTAGTAAATCAACCCCTATGTGTGTGCGCTGAACAGGCGCACACACATAGTCCATTTGGCTGCCCTGAGCCTGCGGCTCAGTGTGATTGAATGCGGTAGCAGAGACCCTGACCAGTGACCGAGCGACGGATTGATGGGGACAGCCGCTCTCTGCTTGCTGATCTTTGCTGACGCAGCCCGCTTGTCCGCTTGCCGATCTCTGCAACATTCCTGCCTGCCTATTAGATGGGGTACGTGCGGGACTTGTTCTGACTTCGGGGGGGTCCCTGCAATGTATTCCCACCTGTGTTATTGGCTGCAAAGTGCCACCACCTGTGTTATTGGCTGCAAAGTGCCCCCACCTGTGTTATTGGTTGCAAAGTGCCCCCACCTATGATACTGGCTGCAAAGTGCCCCCACCAGTGATACTGGCTGAAAAGTGCCCCCACCTGTGATATTGGCTGCAAAGTGCCCCCCAGTAGCGGCTGGTGTATGAGGGGCGCTTGGGCGCCACCTCCCCGCTGGATAAAAAAAAGTCAGCCTGGCCCCCCTGCAGGTGGTGCCGGTACATTGACTTTTTTTTTTTCAGCTCCTTGGCTGTCATCTGACAGCCAAGTAGTGAGCCGATTGGTCAGCCATTAAAGTCTATGTGTGTGTGCTGAACAGGCGCACACACACAGTCTGATTGGCTGCCCTGAGCCTGTGGCTCAATGTGATTGGATGCAGTTGCCGGGGGCGGGTCACTGTGGCGGTGGACGTGACTCCCGCTCCCACAGAGACCCTGACCGGTGACCGGCCGACGATGGGGACAGCCGCTCTCCGTATGCTGATCTCTGCAGACTCTCAGCCTGCTTCTCCGCACGCCGAACTCTGCAACACTCCTGCCTATTAGATGGGGTAAGTGCGGGACTTGTCCCGACTTCGGGGGGGGTCTCTGCAAAACTGGCCCCGCCTGTGTCACTGGCTGCAAAACTGCCCGACCTGTGTCACTGGCTGCAAAACTGCCCCCACCTGGGTCACTGGCTGCAAAACTGCCCCCACCTGGGTCACTGGCTGCAGAACTGCCCCCACCTGTGTCACTGGCTGCAAAACTGCCCCCACCTGTGTCACTGGCTGCAAAACTGCCACCACCTGTGTTACTGGCTGCAAAAGTGCCCCCACCTGTGTTACTGGCTGCAAAACTGCCCCCACCTGTGTCACTGGCTGCAAAAGTACTCCCACCTGTGTCACTGGCTGCAAACGTACCCCACCTGTGTTATTGGCTGCAAAAGTGCCCCCACCTGTGTTATTGGCTGCAAAAGTGCCCCCACCTGTGATACTGGCTGCAATTTACTCCACCTGTGATATTGGCTGCAATTTACCCCCACCTGTGATATTGGCTGCAATTTACCCCACCTGTGATATTGGCTGCAATTTACCCCCACCTGTAATATTGGCTGCAATTTACCCCACCTGTGATATTGGCTGCAATTTGCCCCCACCTGTGATATTGGCTGCAATTTACCCCCACCTGTGATACTGGCTGCTATATACCCCACCTGTGATGCTGAGCTGTATACTGTGTCCTGTGATGCTGAGCTGCATACTGTGTCCTGTGATGCTGAGCTGTGTACTCCTGACACAGTACAGGGGACGGAGTGGGTGGATTCTATAAGGGTTGGGGCTTATTAGAAGTAGGAGAGGTCAAAAAGGAAGGACGGGGCCTGGCGCCCTCCCATCCTTCACCAGATGCCACTGCTCACACCTACAGGTGCAATGGCGTGCATGTTTTTTTTTTGCGCAGTACTGCATGCAGGGCAGCCCATTCATCCCAATGGGCTGCCCTACGCGCGAGAAACCCGGGGAAAAGTTCCTGACCCTTTTCCAAAAGCACGCTATGCAAACTAAGTTTGGTGCAATAGTAAGCAGCAGGGAGCTGCTGATATCACATCCAAGATGGCAGTGCCCAACGGCTGGGCTTCTGGCTGTCTAGCCAAAGGAGATATTTACGGGTAAAACACATGAATAAAATATGTTATATGCACATATCATCTCATGCTAAGTTGACAACCCGCATGCACACCTGGGATTGCGGAAATACTTTATTTCAGCACAGGATAAAAGTTACTTGTGTACACCCACGCTTACGTGTTTTAGCTCTGTGTGGACCATAATCATATGTAACTTTTATCCTGTGTTTAAAGACACAAATGTAGCATTACTTGGTGTGTGAGACTCCCCCAATCCTACCAAAGAAATTCAAAAGGTATGTATAGAGAAAGGAACGGGATTTTTAAAGTGGCGACACAATTATTATAAAAACATACCAAAATTTTATTATAGATATATTTTTAAAAATAACAATTTCATATAAAACCATCACAGAGAATCCATGTGGCTACAATACATATGTAGTAGCTTCAGCGCAATGTGTTTCATCAATCACTGGCTTCTTCAGGAGACTTTACAAATACTGCATGCAAAACCACTAAAGATAGAAAACAATACATAAGTCACAGAAACATATACATTAAATCTGGACATACAGTATATTAATAGATCAAAGATACATTATTACTATATTAAATTATACAGGTTAAATGTACCTGGATCGCCTGGGAGGCTCTCTCACCTCGGGTACTCATTAATTATTCTAATAGGCCAAAAAGGGCTTAGATCTTGCACCAACAGGATAATAAGCGGGAATATCAGTAGACCATAAGGATACAGCTCAATAAAGTGACTGCCTGGATATAGGGAATGATAATAAGCACTAACTGACCAACTAACTAACTTATATCTTTAATGATTTTGCATGCAGTATTTCTAAAGACTCCTGAAGAAGCCAATGATCGGCGAAACAAGTTGAGCTGAAGCTACTGCATATGTATTGTAGCCGCATGGATTCTCTGTGATGGTTTTATATGAAATTGTTATTTTTAAACACATATTGATAAAAAAAATGTTGGTATATTTTTTATATTTGTGTCAGTACCTTAAAAATCCCATTCCTCTCTCCATACTTAGCTTTCAAATGTTATCCTGTGTTGAAATATTAAGTAATAGTAAGTATTTCTAACATTCCACGGTGACCTTCTGAGCCTGAGCAGCCTGCCCATTCAGGACACATAATATATGCACCCGAACGCTCCCCATGTTCCAAGGTCTATTCATCGCCTGAGGTTTTATACCTTATGTTGAAAGTTAATATTTTGTACCCTGCACTTCTATAACTAAATATTTGTGCTTGTATTGTGCCGTAATCTATTTCTTGTTCAATAAGCAAAGTATTTCTCTGATCCCATGTGTTTGTGCCGGTTTGCAACTTAGTAGCAGAGGAACGGCTACTAGGAACACATCGCAAGCATGGTTTCAATATGTTGAGTTGAGGTGTATTGTTTTCTACTATATAGGATCTTATTGGAGGATTTTTGCTCAAATGAATAGTCTGGTAACAGGGTTTCCAATGAAAGCTTTTTGTTATACAGTATCTGTTCAATAAATGCAAACAATAGAAAAACCCTTTGATCCTGTCAGAAATCCAAGGAGCTTGTAACTAGTGTTGAGCGAACCCGGACTGTAACGTTCGGGTCCTTACCGAACTTTCGGGTGTCCGGGGCACGGACCCGGACCCAGACATTTCAAAAATCGTTCGGGTTCGGTCCGGGGTTCTGCTATTTTACTCCACGTGTTGAGAAGCTGCGGGGCAGCCAATCAACAAGCGTTTCACTGGTTTGCCCTTAGAAGCCATCACAGCCATGCCTACTAATGGCATGGCTGTGATTGGCCAGTGCATCATGTGACCCAGCCTCTTTATAAGCTGGAGTCACAGTGCTGCAGTCACATGCTCCTTGAGTTAGTGTAGGGAAAGGAAGCTGAAAGCATGAGGGAGAGATTTGAGACATTTTAAGAACTGATCCTGCATCCTGAGATAGATTACTTTACTACTGCTGTCTGTGCTGTTGCTCTGAGGACAGATAGCAGAAATTAGAGATGCTTGCAATGTC
>BLSH010266822.1:267043-304885 GCA_018402905.1 Glandirana rugosa | reverse complement strand
CCTGAACCACTTTTACGTAGCATTCCCTACAGCCAATATTTGCGGATAAAACGCAATTGTACCAAACAACAAGACTTCGAAATAGAAGCCAAAAAATTATACAATAGACTTAAACATCGAGGATATAGTCACTCGTGCTTAAAGAGAGCTTACAACAAAGTCAAAAGAAAGGATCGATCATTAATGATCTACCAAACAAAAAAGAAACCAGAGAAACAACCAGTGAGGCTGATCACACAATATTCAAATCAACATCAAAAAGTTAAAAATATTATTAAAAAATATTGGCCAATACTTACGGTTGACCCGATAGTGAGTCAATATATTGCACAGCACCCCCAGATCACATACAGACGGGCTCCATCACTTCGAGATAAATTGGTTAGTAGCCACTTTAAATCCACTGCCCCCAATAGGGTGTCGACACCAGGAACTTTTTCATGCGGGCACTGTGATATGTGTCCCTACCTAAATAACAACTCCACTATTGTATTACCCAATGGAAAGACACACTATCTTCAACACAGGGTAACATGTGATACAATTGGGGTTGTATACCTCGCCACATGCAAGTGCGGAGGTTTCTATGTTGGAAAGACAAAACGGATATTTCGAATCAGAATTGGTGATCATATCAAACCTATCTTAAAAAAGCGTATGCCTACAGCTATTGCTCGACACATTGGATGCTACCATAACTTTGACTCCAAATTTATCAAATTCTCAGCTCTTGAACACATACCTATGCATCCCAGAGGTGGAAGTATAGATTTGTTGTTACTACAAAAGGAATCCCGATGGATCTATGACCTTAAGGCTACTCTTTATCCGGGATTTAATGAAACCCTGAGCTTTAAGCCTTTTCTACACTCTAATGGCTGACCTATTTTGTTAGTTTCTCCAATCCCTTGTCAATAGATGTCTTTTCGGGGGGTAACCGGACTGGGTCTTGTGCACTTTTTGTTTGGGGTATTGTGGGTAGGTGGGGGTTTTATGCAATACAAATGTGACGCTGTATGTGATTTCTAGTTGTCTCTAATTTTAAAATATATAAAAAAATTTTTTGATTAAAAAACTCTATAAAATGGCCGAATAATATTGATATAAATGTACTTGGACTTATGCTAAACTAAGTAACGTAAACAATTCATAACTCTTTGACTTAATAACCTAATGACCCTTTACATCTATAAAAATTACACTGTCTGCTTGGATATATTATACCTTGTTATGTTCTCATTTTTCTGGGGGGCTACAATCCTCAATGCCCCCGCCTTTTCCTCATGCCATGTCCCCGGCAATTCCTTCCTTCCCTCCCCGTCGTGACTATTAGCTTGGGTCATGATCGAGCCCCCTTTGGGAGACATGCCCTACACTCCGCCTTGGAGCATTGTCACTCGTATCCCGGCGCTTCGGGAACTGTACGGACGACAAGGGGAGGAGGTAGGTTGGACTCTGAGTCCTTTCCTTCTCTCTCCCCTTCTACTCGTGATGCTCTTGCCGTCCTTGCGGTTTTTCCATCTGTCCGCACTAAACTCAGAGTCATTCACTGCCCGCCACCTTCCACAAGAGGGCGGTGGTGTTTTGGCCTCTCATCTATGCTGCACCGCAGTGCAGCATGGATACTGTAGTTTTTTACGGCTCTAGCAATGACGCATGCGCGTCACGCTTCATGTCCGCACTCGGCGGGTGACGTCACATGCCCGCCGAGTGGGTGATGTATAAAAGGCCGGCGCTGCCTAGTATCCATTCAGCAGGCGATTGGGGACGCCTTGATATACTACACGCCACTATCAGGTACTATGTTTGATCCACATATGGCTTTTTTGCTGATGATTGTTTCTTTACTTGAGACCATTTCAATGATTAAGTATTTGCTTCTCTGGCTTCTATAGACTCAACGCAGTGGAGACTTATCTCCACAGATACGCCATTTTTTCATTTCCTGACCTCGGTTCCGAGGCGATATCCTGGGTTTGATGTGAGTTGCCACACATAGGGTAATTATATAACAGGATATATACAATATATGCTACTTATGCATCTATCGCATTACTAGTACAATTATATTCTCCCGCTTTCTGTTACAGAGAAAGCCTATGAACTATACTGAAATTCCCCAGGATTGCTCCGGCACTATAATAGGCTCTTCTCATAGACCTCTCCTTGATTGTCTTACCGGCTTGGCGTCCCCAATAAATTTTGTATCGATATTTGCTATCACAAGTAAGTTTTGCTACTTACTTTGGCCCCTAATCTACCCAATAAGTATTTCACTTGTGTTTAGACTTTCTATGGGTGGCCACACGGTCTGTATAAGTTACATGCACGTTATTAGACTGCATGTTGCAATGTAGGGACTGTTTGTGGCCACTTATGGACAATAGGCTCAAGTTGCACTATTTAAAGCAATAATTAAAATATTTTATATTTTTTTATTATTTTTTTCTTTTTTCTTTTCTCTCTCCTTTTGAAGCTATTGTGCTAACAAATATAGCCAGGACCATTTACATCACCTGCAGTTGCCATTTTAGCTGGGACGAGGCTATCTGCACCTTGGCGTGTGCTTGTGCTAGACCCCATTGTTTTGGGTGAGTTCGGCCCCTGGCTCCATAGACATGTGTGGGGAGTTTTTCGGGATGAATGGGAATTGGTATATGAAGGACTTGGGAAAAATGTACCATACAGGTGTACCAAGCATTGACAGTACTAATTATTATTATTTTTTGACTAAAATGTATTTCATTGTTTCCAACTAGAGCTTGGAGGTCAGTATAATCCCCTGAAGAAGCCCATGGGGGTGAAACCGGTTAGGATAACAGCTGACTGAAGCCAGTATATTGTATGGCTGTGCTCCTTCCATGTAATATTTGGAACATTTTTAACTTTATTGTTTATGTATAACAAATTTATGATTACTTTGTCAAAATAAAGATTTATTGTTTTATATAAAACTTTATTGGTTTTGATCAATTCTACAGCACCGCATAATCCCCCAAGGGGAACAAAGCCCTCCCTGGGGTATGTAAACTTTTGATCAAGGGCTTTTGGATCGTTTCTGTTGTCATTATGATTTAAAAAGAGTAAACACAGTTGATTGATAATAAATGGCTTCATTCAAACACTAACCAAAGAAAAAGTGTTCTCATTCATATTCTCAGAAAATTGGCCTAGAAATCATAAATTCTGCCAGGGTATGTAAACGTATGAGCACAACTGTATGTATATAATACACACACACGTATATTATTTACATGTGTATGCCTGCCCAAGCGTATTACTTTATTTACTTCACTGCTATAGGCTCTAGCCCCAGATCTTTTGTAGACCTAGCAATGCCCATGGCTGTCACCCACCTGAAGGAAGTTAAGCTAGCATGCTATAATTGGCAAGGTCTGCCTTGTCAGCTAATCAGGCTGTACTGCATTAGACAATGGGACACTTGCTGTCAGGAGGAAAGCATGCAGAGTGATGACCTCACCAGTATGGACCCGTGCCTTCAATGACCAATGGTTGAGAACTGGTCAGTGACAACCTTATATAGCATAACTACAATGGGGAAAAGTGAGGTCACCCACCTGGTACAATGGGACAATTGCTGTCAGGAGAGCTTGCAGAATGAAGACCTCACTGGTATGGTGCCGTGCTTTCAATAACCAATTGGCAGGTCAGTAAAAAATCTTATATAATGGCACAAGTGAGGTCATCCACCTGGTTATGGCAGGACTGCTTGGATCAAAAACTGGCTAAGCAGTTCTTCAACGGGTAAAATAGTTCAGATTTACAATGGCGGCCGGGGGGGGACAGTAAATATAAGCAGCTGAACACCGTTTTTAACACCACATGGTCACTCACCTTAAAGTGGATGTAAACCCAAAAAAAAAAAACAAATGTAATTAATAATTCTGCCTAGTAGAGTATAGCATGTCATCTGTGCCCAGTCTTGCCACGAAGAGTTAATCCAGCTCTGAGTAATCCCCTTATCTTTTTTCAGTAAGAGAAAGACAGACTAAGGGAGAAATAGGAGACTTTTCTTCCCGTGCTGTCTGAGTGAAAGGTCATTTCCTTATCTCCTGCATGGAGCATACAGAGCTTCACACTCCCCCCTCCTTTCTCCTCCCGCTCTCAGTGTAAAGGTGGGTGGGGAGTTTTGTGACATCACAACTCCACCAACCGAGCTTCAGCAAAGAGACCTACCCACTGATTCCAGAGATCCGTGGGGCTGCTACTGCTAAAGGGGTTAACATTTAAAAAGTAGGGATACATGCAGGAGGCTTGCATGTATATATACATTAATACTGTGCCATTAGTTTATACTGGGTGAATTATTCTACAAGTTGCATTCGGCAAAGGGTACTGGCGTGATACCCTACCTATTTAAGTGAATGGGACTGCGCCACAATTGCGTGCATTAGAGAGTGGAGACAGGCTTTCAATGGTTAAAACAGGCATCCAGGAGGCGTTATGTTGCATTAGAACCAATTGTCAAGCATCCTCTAAAAAGCTACCTACTTCAGATTGCTTTTAAAAGGCCTAAAACTTGTTAGTTTTGGATCGAGTAGGGGAAAGTTTTTTTTTTTTTTGGTGTCACACATTAAGGAGATGTTCATTCACGTCCTGCCTATGAGACACAATAAATCCAAAATGTGGGAAATTATCTCCCAAGTAAGTAGAACTATAGACAAAACTTTTTTTTTTTAGTTTTGGATAGAGCAAGGAGCAACCCGTCAGATATTTTTTTTTCGTCATCTATGTCCCATTGCTGAGATTTCCCTTCACTTCCTGCCAAAGAGGAAGTGGGAGGAAATCCCTGCATATTATGAGAATTTTTCCCCTCTATTACTTTTCTGGGGAGAACCCTTTAACCAGTCCTGGACTGCCCATCAGATTTACTGCTACAGGGTGGACCTCCTGTGCAGAATCACGTATATATACGTGATTCTGCACTTCCACTTAGGGGGCGCGCCGCTTCTGCTGTGATTACTCACAGCAGAAGCCCATCTGCAAGTGCTGGGCACTGGATGTCCGCCGGCACCTGCCAATCATTGGGCAGAGACACAGAACGGAGCTCTGCCTATGTAAACAAGGCAGAGCTCCGTTCTGACAGGGGAGAAGGGATGGATTTTGTTTTCCATGCAAAGCAGGGAATAAAATCCATCACTTCCCTGAGTAAAAGCAGCACACAGTACACACAAACACTGGTTAGGCACACATTTAACCCCTTTGAACGCCCCTGATGTTTAACCTTCCCAGCCAGTGTTACTGGTCACTATATTAGTGTCACTGGTTCCTACAAAGTGTCAGTTAGTGTCAGACTGTCCACCACAATATCACAGTCCCACTATAAGTAGATGATCGCCGCCATTACTAATATAAAAACTATAAAAATTCCAGTATATAGCCCATAGTTTTTAGACACTATAACTTTTGTGAAACCAATCAATATACACTTATTTGGATTTTTTTTACCAAAAATATGAAGCAGAATACATATTGGCCTAAATTTATGAAGAAATTTGATTTTTTAAATTGTTTTATTGAATGTTTTATAGCAGAAAGTAAAAAATATAATTTTTTTTTCAAAATTGTCGGCCTTTTTTTGTTTATAGCGCAAAAACCGCAGTGGTGATTAAATATCACCAAAAGAAAGCTCCATTTGTGGGAAAAAAAATTACATAATTTTTTTTGGGTACATTTTGTCATTTAAAGTAATACAGTGCCGTATCTCAAAAAATGACCTGGTCATGAAGAGGGGTAAATCTTCTGGAGGTCAAGTGGTTAAGTTAACGACAACCCAAAAGCAGGCTGCAAAACGCAGTGTTTGCCTGAATCGGATCGCATAGGCATGAATACCCATGCGATCCGATCCAATTGCAGGAAAAAAAAGGTGCCTGCCATGGGGGGCGATTCCTGTGTGAATAGCATACGGTTTCACAGTGTGAACCGGGGCTAAAGCTGAACTCTGGGATAAGCAGGTGTTGTCTAAATCCATTCATCATGTGTATTCTTTCTTGAATTGTGGTGTGTTTTGTGTATTTCCTCCAGATCTGTGCAGTAATCCAGTGTGAGACTTCCTGTAATTAAGACTGCTCACTGCTGCTCTCTCTCCTTGTGCAGGGTGACTGGTCTTGTCTCCGCATTCCTGTGGTGGGTGGAGCCTACGTGGTCCCTCCCACATATCTGCTCTCTGCACAGACTATGTAAAGCACAGAGATGATGTCACCACTACTTTACAAGGTAATATCCGGGGTTTGCAAAGGCATTTGATGCACATAAAGTAGATTTTCATCTTTTGGGGCTACTGAGAAATATACATTGCTCAAAAAGGAACACTTTTTATTCAGAGTATAGCATCAAGTCAATTAAACTCCTGGGATATTGATCTGGTCAGTTAAGTAGCAGAAGGGGTTGTTAATCAGTTTCAGTTGCCTTGGTGTTAATGAAATTAACAACAGGTACACTAGATTGGCAACGATGAGACGACCTCCAAAATAGTAATGGTTTTACAGGTGGAGGCCACTGACATTTTTTTCCCTACTCATCTTTTCTGTGTGTTTTTCACTAGTGTTGCACCTTCTACCGTTAGGTAGGTACTGAGTGGTAGATTTTTGTGTAGCTAAGGTAAATTTAGTCAGGCCTGACTAAAAAGTAGGCCTGATTGTTTTAATCTTGGGCATGGGAGTGGCCTAGGGAGTGACTGGTGACTGCAGGGAGTAACACCCCTTGGTTACCCCTCCTTTCTATTTCAGAAGGTTCTGGAAGAAAAGGTGGGGAAAAGGAGGTGTGGCTTTCTGAGGTATCTTGGGGTACCCTGACCAATCCCCAACTCTGGATTGGCAGGGGGCAGGCTTCCTCAAATACCTGGAGTCAGCACAGTCGGGGAGGAGAGTTTGGATGGAAAAGATGGAGATGGGAGAGAGCACTGCCAGGAAGGTCTCCAGGAAAGAAACTGTGTCGGTGAGTGATACACACCGTGGGAAGCTGGAAGAGGCACACCGATTGGGGTGAGAGACAATCTGAGAAGGGTGCAAGAGCCAGTTGGGACTGTGGTGCCACAGTGGCAGTGGAGAGGGCCGTTGCAGCCAGGAGGGCTTTGCAGGGCCTGGAAGAGGATGGGCTGGGAGCAGTAGTTCATCAAGGCTAGCTAGCACTTTCAACAAAAAAATTCTACACTATATGGGCCCCCGGTCCCTGCCTGCAAAGGACGGTTCAGAGGCTGTGCTAATTGAGAGCAGACCTCACCATGTGCTAGCTAGGCTGAAGAAGTTTGTGCAGGAGACAGAGGAGGAAGCAACTGAGAAGCAAGATTGTGCTGGAGGAAGAGGATAAGTGTATATACAAGAGTGAATATGGAAGTTCCCATGAAAGAACTGTTAATCCTATGGCCATCCCATAATTACCCCTTTCCCTATCCAAGTTAAATCCCCTGATAAAACAACAAAACAAAATACCCGCCTGTTCTTGTAACTCCGGATGTGTGGAAAAAGGTGATTGAGGGCAGTGTGACAGGTGGAACCACTACTTCCAGCAACTCCTACCGGGCATGGCTACACTCATTTTGCATTTGGCTAGGGTCAGTGTCACTACTGGTAACACGAGGCAATACCTGGACCCTATAGAGGTTGCACGGGCAGTCCAACTCCTCCAGGATGGCACATCAATATGTGCCATTGCCAGAAGGTTTGCGGTGTCTCCCAGCAGTCTCAAGAGAATGGAGGAGATTCCAGAAGACAGGCAATTACTCTAGGAGAGTTGGACAAGGCCATAGAATAGGGTGACCAGACATCCTCAGGTTGCAGGGTACAGTCCCTGGATTGAGGACACTGTCCCCGGACCAAATCTGTCCCCAGTTTTGTCCCGATTGGATTTTTTGAACAGGGGCCCAAGCCATTTCAAAGACAGTCAGTGCAGAATTAATTAAATAATTCTGAAATACACCCCCCCCCGCTCTGCTGCTCCTACTAGCTTAGGGGGGGGGGGTGTAATTCCTCCTCGCATGTTCTTCTGCCTTGGCTCATTCCCAGCCTGCCGCCTACCTGCCTATCTCCTTGCCTTCCCCAGCGGAGTAATCTTCCTCTGCTCAGTTCCGCTCCCCACCCAGTAGTAGCCAGGTCCCGAAGAGTGAGACTTGAGAGGCTGTAAGGTGTAAGGCGAGCAGTGGTGGTGAGAGGCAGAGAAAGGATAGTGTCCAGCAGCAGGCACAGAGGTGAAGTGGGGCTGTCAGTGCCTTCAAGGCTTCAACACCGGTGTGCTTTGGGGATGTCTGTGAATAGACTACATTGTACTGTGTGTGTCCCTCTGGCATAATGGATGGTATCCTAACTTACACTGTGGCAGCGCAATGCCAACCAGAGCCATAATAGAATGCCTGCTGCCTGTGTCACATAACATGGCTGATGGGACAGAGATCTGTGCCTTCCCTTAGTAAAAGCAACCCCCCCCCCCCACACACAGTGAGAAAACACTTGTTAGGCACACACTTAACCCTTTGATTGCCCCTGATGTTAACCCCTTCCCCGCCAGTGTCATTAGTACAGTGACAGTGGATATTTTTAGCACTGATCACTTTATTATGTCACTGGTTCCCACAAAGTGTCATTTAGTGTCCGATTTGTCCGCCGCAATATCGCAGTCCCGCTATAAGTCGCTGATTGCCGTCATTCATAGTAAAAATAAAATATGTCCCCGGATTCTATTTTAAAAATCTGGTCACCTTACTGTAGAAGGTCCTTAACCCATCAGCAGGACCGGTATCTGCTCATTTGTGCAAGCAGGAACAGGATGAGCACTGCCAGAGCCCTACAAAATGACCTCCAGCAGGCCACTGGTGTGAATGTCTCTGTCCAAACAATCAGAAACAGACTTCATGAGGGTGGGCTGAGAGCCCAACCTCCTCTAATGGGCCCTATGCTCACTGCCTGGCACCGTGGAGCTTGACTGGCATTTGGCATTGAACACCAGAATTGGTAGGTCCGCCACTGGTGCCCTGTGCTTTTTACAGATGAGAGCAGGTTCACCCTAAGCACATGCGACAGAGGTGAAAGGGTCTGGAGAAGCTGTGAAGAACATTAGGCTAACTGTGGATATGAAATTGTATTTTTTAGTATCACCACAGGATGGCAGGTTAGGCTGCCTCTTAACATTGTTCAGCATGACAAGTTTGGTGGTGGGGCAGTGATGGTCTGGGGAGGCACAGACCTCTACAGGCTAGACAATGGAACCCTGACTGCCATTAGGTATCGGGATGAAATCCTTGTCAGACCCTTCGCTGGTGCAGTGGGTCCTGGGTTCCTCTTGGTGCTCATGTGGCGAGAGTATGCAGCCAGTTACTGGAGGATGAAGGAATTGATACCATTGAATGGCCTTCACACTCGCCTGACCTAAATCCAAAAGAACACCTCTGGGATATTATGTTTTGGTCCATCTAACGCCGCCAGGTTGCACCTCAGTGTGTTCAGGAGCTCAGTGATGGTCCAGATCTGGGAGTGAATACCCCAGGACACCATGCGTCGTCTCATTAGGAGCATGACCCAACCTTGTCAGGCATGCATACAAGCACAAAAACTAGTAAGGACCATTTTGAGTTGCTGCAATGAAATTTCAGCAAAATGGACTAGTCTGCTGCATAATTTTTTCACTTTTGGAGTGTCTTTGAATTCAGCCCTCTGTAGGTTGATAATTTTCATTTTTTTTATCAAACAATGTGGCATCCTTTTGTTCCTAACACATTATCCAGTCCATATCAGTATGATCAGGCATTATATTTTTCACCATTGAGATCTGAGGTGTTTTCAAATCTTTCCTTTAATTTTTTTTGATCAGTGTATTTAAATGACTTTTTGGTGCCTGGGGTTCTGCTTTAATTTACAAAACAAGCCCTGTAGCAGCGCTAATGCTTTAGATCAACTCTGTGATAGAAGTGAAGTTTTCCTTTAAGTGAAGGAGCTGTAAGAAAATTACAGGCGCATTCCATAGCTACGGCGACTGGACAGCTGGAATTATAAGCTCTTATGGATTTTGTCCTTCCTACATAGATGACATGTACAGAACAACTCACCTACAGTGTGAATGAATGAATGCAGACCTACAATTAAACTAACTACTGTGCCTTGCTACACCCACAAGCTCTTATTTTAAAGGCAATGGATTAATGGATTTCTATGGAAAGGATAAAGATTTGATCCTGTAATGCAGCATGGAGGTTTAACTTTCAGATCAGCTTCAGTAAAGTGGACAAGGCTTGTACAAGACTCATGATCCATTCATCCGGGTTTGCTGCTTTTAGTTTTGTTTTGTTTTTTGCCCACAAAAGTTACAGTATTTTTTTGGATAGGACTGTCTGTTACTAGATTGTTATTTAAATATATATAGGACTCATGCGTTGAGACGCATTCAAGGCATAGAACAGTGGTGCTTTACCATTTGGCTGTGGGCCACTGCGGGAATGCTGTCAGCTGGTGACCTAACCTCTCGCAGGGCCTCCTAGCTCCCATAATGGCCCACAGTGCCCTTAACCTCCCACAATGCCCCCAGTCCCCCTAGAGCCCTGGACCCCTACAGTGCCTCTCAAGCTCCCACAGTATCCTCCAGCCCCCTGAAGTGCCCCCTAACTTTCTGCAGAACCTCCACCTTCCCATAGTACACACAGCTCCTATAGTGGTCCTCAGTGCCCCCTGGGCCCTTGAGAGTCCTCAGCCCCCGCAGTGCCCACTCAACCCCCCTAGCTTGCTGCAGAGCCTCCAGCCCCCCCCCCCCATAGTGCCCCTCAAACTCCCTCAGTGCCCCAGACCCCCCTGAGGGCTCTCAGCCCCCATAGTGCCCCTAACCCCCCCCCCAGTGGTTAAACCGCCATTCCTCTATTTTTAATGAATGGCCGCGTGTCATTGTGTGCTGCCTTGCGTGGAATAGTTTTGAATCTATTGTGGGGTCACCAGTACAGTATTTATACATTGAAATCATATCCCCTCTCAAGCATCTCTTCTCCAGAGAGAATAAGTTCAGTGCTTGTAATCTTTCCTCATAACTCAGGTTCTCCAACCCCTTAATTAGCTTTGTTGCCCTTCTCTGTACCCTTTCCATTACCAGGACATCCTTCCTGAGGACTGGTGACAAAACTGGATGGCATATTCCAGGTGCGGCCTCACCAGAGACTTGTATAATGGGAGAATTATTGATTTATCCCTGGAGTTGATCCCTTTCTTGATGCATGCCAACACTTTGCTAGCTTTGCTTGCAGCAGCTTGGCATTGCATGCTACCGCTGAGCCCGTTCTCCACTAAGACCCCTAGGTCTTTTTCCATCCTAGATTCCCCCAGAGGCTTACCCCCTAGTGAGCAATTTGCTTTTATATTCTTGGTACCCAAATGCATTATCTTACATTTTTTGACGTTAATTCTCATTTGCCACTTGTCCGCCCACCCCATTAATTTTTTCAGATCCTCTTGCAAAATTTCCACATCCTGTTGAGAATTTATTGCTCTGCTTAGCTTGGTGTCATCTGCAAATATTGAGATTGAGCTGTTCACCCCCTCCTCCAAATCTTTTATGAATAAATTAAAAAGGATTGGTCCCAGGACAGAACACTGGGGAACAGCACTTTCTACACCAGACCATTCTGAGTGCTCCCCATTTATCACCACCCTCTGGGCTCGCCCCTGTAACCAGTTTTCAATCCAGGGAATCACCCTTAGATCCATGTTGAGGGACCTTAGTTTGTACAGTAAACATTTATGGGGAACTGTATCAAATGCTTTTGCAAAATCCAGGTACACAGATATTATAAATAACACATAAAATGTAAATAAAATGTAATAGCAAAAAACATAACTTGAAAAATCAGATAAGGTTGCAGGTCACTGAGGGTATAAAATAACAGTACCAAAAAACAGTTTTCTGACCCCAGCCGCAAAAACACCACCTTGGAAATTATCTCAGTTGACCTCAGACATGTAGTGGTCTACAACTACCCGATCACTATGAGTTGACTGGACAGAATAGGGAACACCACACTGAAGATCGGTTTCCAAGTGTTTTCTAAATCCACCAGATTAAACCACCTTAAAAGATCCCAGACTGCCACTATCTGCTACGACCTAAATCCAGGCCGTCCAAAGCCCAATAGAGCGGGGGGGATATATGCCCACTTAAAGTGATTCTAAACATTGTTATTAAAAAAACAAATACAAACATGTTATACTGTACTTACCTGCTATGTGCTATGGTTTGGCACAGAGCAGCCCTCATCCTCTTCTTTTTGGGTCTCCCGCCAATGGTCCTGGCTCCTCCCCCCCTGCCGAGTGCCCCCAATAGTAAGCCTTTTGCTATGGGGGCATTCAAGCAGGCTAGCTCCCCAGCCGTGCTCCAGTGCTTGCTCCCCACCCCCCCACTGGCTATGATTGACAGCAGCGGGAGCCAATGGCTGTGTGAGCCAATGAGGAGAGAGAGACCCGGGAGAGCTGCTGCTCTCATGCATATCGCTGGATCGAGATGGGGTTCAGGTAAGTATAAAGGGGGGGGGGTCTGGGGGAGCTTTGGAAACCCCTTTAACATCTACAGCTCTATGACTGAAGCTTGTCTTGCTCCTTGACCATAGAATATCCTTTGACGTTCCTCCCCATTAGTCCACTTTTCCTAACTATTCAAGTAAGTGACCACTACGATACATTTTTTTCAGTCATTTAACTCCACATTCCCTGGTTCACCTTCCATCCAGTCATGTAGACCATGTGCTTATATCCCTTCTATCATAGCTACAGGCTTTTCTATATCAGTTTATGTAATCCATTATAACTACTTGAGTGAGGATTTTCTTTTGCAATTTTACGAAGGCTGGAAAACTGCTTTAATAACCTAAATAAAGGTCAGGGAGATGGTCATGTTGACAGACGTATGGAATTAAGCACAGCTTGGAGTAAGCCGAAATTTTGTACTGTGTGAATAGTTATTTCTATCATCAGCGTGGAGCCCTGTGAAGACTGTATCACTTTTCAATTATCCAGAGCAGACATAAGCAGCTAGTCCTTGATAATGGCAATTAGCATGTTCTCCTGCGGCTGGAGGCTAAAACGCCCCAGTGAAGCTTGCAGTCATCTTGCCAGAGGCTAGTTAGCAGCTGCAGATTGAGACACACATCCAGAGCTCTTCTTGTTTTAGTGGAGCTCGGGGAGGGAGAAACAGAACAGACGATACCGATTATCTGTGCTTATAAGGAGTCTTCCAACACAGGACTGAAGGTGGACATAAATAATGAAGGCTGGTTGGGCTGGTGGTCTCCAAGTATCTGTAAAGTCATGGCAAAGAGATTATGTTTATGGTTATGGAGAGGGAATGATTAAGGCTACTTGCACACTAGGTGTTTAGCCTGTGTGCGTCCATTTCTAGCATATTAGTACAGGAGGCACAGGTGCAGCATCTAGCCCAGCCCCATCATATACAGCACTAAAAATGAGTACTACTTGGTATAGTGTCCAATCACCATCCAGCCATGGCGTATCTCAGCCCGGCATAGACTTTGACAGTTGTACCTGTGCCTATCGGATGCACTAAAATGCCCGGATTGAACACAAAGGGTCTAAACACCTAGTGTGCCTAGAGTAGCCTAAAGTGGCCCTTTACCATCATTTTCCACATTAATTTGAATGGGTGTGTTGACAGGTGGCACAAGCATGCCTTGACTATGATATATGTGAACAGCCCCCTCTGGCCTTACACCCATTCGATAAATGATCGATTTCCCTCCTGGTTAAACTCTACCAATCGGAATAATCGATCTATAATCAAAAATCCATTTGATCGATATGAGACGCTCAGGGAAGTGGATTTTGATCAATAGCTAAGATATTAGCATAACTTAAAGTGACTGTAAAGGTTCGTTTTTGTTTTTCTTTAATAACAAACATGTTATACTTACCTGGTTCCTTCTTTTAATTGACACAGACAGCAGGACTCAGCCCCAGCCCTCGTTTCACTGGATTGATTGATAGCAGCGGGAGCCAATGGCTGCTGCTGCTATCAATCTATCCAATGAGAACCCAAGACCGCGGCTGGAGCTGCTGTGCTTGTCCCCATCGCTGGAACAATCTGGCTCAGGTAAGAAAAAGGGGGGGCTCTGGAGGGCAGCTGCAGTGCAGAAGGTTTTTTACCTTAATGCATAAAATGCATTAAAGTGAATGTAAACCCTCACATATACCCAGTGAACTGAACAGCCTCAACTGATACACAGAGATGAAACAAATCTCCCTACAAAAGTTTTACATGTATATCTGCTGTCTTCAGCTTAATATATTCTTTAGAAAGTGCACAGCGTGTTAGGAGATTTTCTCTTCCTGTTCAACATTGCAGTGAAGCCTGAGCATACAGCCAAGACAGCTAATTGGAGGAAAGGCATACATCCCCGCTCCTCATAGGTAGAGACTTTCAGATCTGTTAATTGAATAGTTCAGCACTGTGCTAATCTATTTATAGCTCCCTCCCCTATCACATATGATGGAGAATTTGTCAGGCTGATAACAGAAGAACGGAGCAGGAGACAGCTACGGGCCATATTGCTTTGAAGAGAGATAAGAAAACACTGCAGATATACAGTATCTCACAAAAGTGAGTACACCCCTCACATTTTGTAAATATTTTATTATATCTTCTCATGTGACAGCCCTTTAGAAATGACACTTCGCTACAATGTAAAGTAGTGAGTGTATAGCTTGTATAACAGTGTAAATTTGCTGTCCCCTCAAAATAACTCAACACACAGCCATTCATGTCTAAACTGCTTGCAACAAAAGTGAGTACAACCCTAAGTGAAAATGTCCAAATTGGGCCCAAAGTATCAATATTTTGTGTGGCCATCATTATTTTCCAGCACTGCCTTAACCCTCTTGAGCATGGAGTTCACCAGAGCTTCACAGGTTGCCACTGGAGTCCTCTTCCACTCCTCCATTACAACATCACAAAGCTGGTGGATGTTAGAGACCTTCCGTTTGAGGATGCCCCACAAATGCTCAATAGGGTTTAGATCTGGAGACATTCTTGGCCAGTCCATCACCTTTACCCTCAGCTTCTTTAGCAAGGCAGTGGTCATCTTGGAGGTGTGCTTAGGGTCGTTATCTTGTTTGAATACTGCCCTGCGGCCCAGTCTCTGAAGGGAGGGTATCATGCTCTGCTTCAGTATGTCATAGTACATGTTGGCATTCATGGTTCCCTCAATGAACTGTAGCTCCCTAGTGCCGGCAGCACTCATGCAGCCCCAGCCCATGACACTCCCACCACCATGCTTGACTATAGGCAAGACACACTTGTCTTTGTACTCCTCACCTGGTTGCCGCCACACACGATTGACACCATCTGAACCAAATAAGTTTGTCTTGGTCTCATCAGACCACAGGACAAGGTTTCAGTAATCCATGTCCTTAGTCTACTTGTCTTCAGCAAACTGTTAACTGTTTTTTATGCATCATCTTTAAAAGAGGCTTCCTTCTGGGACGACAGCCTTGCAGATCAATTTAATGCAGTGTGCGGCATATGGTCTGAGCACTGAAAGGCTGACCCCCCACCCCTTCAACCTCTGCAGCAATGCTGGCAGCACTCATACATCTATTTCCCAAAGACAACCTCTGGATATGATGCTGAGCACGTGCACTCAACTTCTTTGGTCGATCATGGAGAGGCCTGTTCTGAGTGGAACCTGTCCTGTTAAACCTCTGTATGGTATTGGCCACCATGCTACAGCTCAGTTTCAGGGTCTTGGTAATCTTCTTATAGCTTAGGCCATCTTTATGTACAGCAACATTTCTCTTTTTCTGTCATGAGGTGCCATGTTGAACTTCCAGTGACTAGTATGAAGGAGTGAGAGTGATAACACCAAATGTAACACACTTGCTCCCCATTCACACATTGAGAACTTATAACACTAACAACTCACATGACACTGGGCAGGGAAAATGGCTAATTGGGCCCAATTTGGACATTTTCACTTAGGCGGTGTACTCACTTTTGTTGACAGCAGTTTAGACAATAATGGCTGTGTGTTGAGTCATTTTGAGGGGACAGCAAATTTACACTGTTATACAAGCTGTGCACGGACTACTTTACATTGTAGCAAAGTGTAATTTCTTCAGTGTTGTCACATGAAAAGATATAATAAAATATTTTCAAAAATGCGAGGGGAGTACTCACTTTTGTGAGATACTGTGTGTGCGTGTATATGAATATATATATATATATATATATATATATATATATATATATATGTGTTTCCTGACAGACTCCATGGCAGCATATGTATGGGTTAACCCTTTCTCCTCTCCAATCCTATAGGACTCCACTCCCATAAATGTTTGCTCAGAGCCAGAGTTCCTTTTTTGTCCTCCTCTTGGACCCTGTGTGTGCAGATGATCTTACCTATCAACATGTGGCAACAGGATTGGTGCCCCAGTTGAGTCCAGTAAGCCCCAGCTACGAGTGGGGTGGACAAGGACAGGAAGAAGCAGTGCCTTTGAGTGCCAAATTTGATGAATAGGGATTACATCCACTTTAAGGTGTAAAAGTGTGAGGGTTTACAACTCCTTTAGATTGTAAGTTATCGATAACGTCTCTATTGCCACCATGTAATCTCATAACCCAACTGATCGAAATACGATGGCATTCATAACAATGTATTTCAATGCTGCCGATCCACGTAAAACAAGTGAAAATATTCTTCCCAGGCCGATCAGCTCAGTTTGATCTAATCCAATTTTTATAGAGTCTAAATTGATTGGAAGGTAAGTTATGGATTTTCTATTGCTTGCAGAATCGCACAGCGATCAGAGAAAAAAATTGAGTAGTGTATGGCCACCATTAGCCTTTGTGCTCTCCCATCGGCATCGGCTCTTCACTTTAAAAAGGAACTCCACTCTTACTATGGAAAACAAAAATGATAAATCCCAAAACGTGTTCCTGTATAAAAGTAGGAAAAAACATTATTACTAGTCCATGGAGTCCAAGTTGTCTTGGTTGTAAGGAAATTTCTCCCTACACTGCTCATACCTGGTACCGCTATCTAGAATTCATATCCAACACCTGCGCAGATACGTGACAGGGACTTTTGCTAGGTCTACAGGACCTGGTAAATGGTGTGTCTGTGCAAACATCAAACCCCCTGTGCATGCGCAGACATGCCACAGGCTGTGGGCATGTGTGAGATCCTGCGAGTTGCCACATGGGATGAGTGGGGTAGAAATCCCAGGAGACAGTTCGCAGGACCGCGCACATGGGCAGAAACACTATAATGGATCCCAGAGTGACCCGTGGTGTTCCTGCACATGAGCGGGGTCATCTTCGCTAAGACAAGAATGTTGGAACTACACTTGAGAAAATAAAAATATTTACTAGAAATTTTTATTTTTTTTACAATTGTGTTATGGGGAGGGAGGAGGCAGGGCAGAGCAATATTGAAAAAATGGTTGACTCATATGCTCCTTGATGTTCTCAGCATGTGAACAATGGCTAACATGGAGGGATGTCTCCTTGTAGAGTGACAGCTCTGAGGATGTCCTCCCCCTTGAAAAGCCATTGAAAGGTTAGAAAAAAATGAACATTGAGAGAAGACTTAAAAATAATGTCACATTTCATTTAGGACATAAATCTGAGACACGATTTTAATGACAGATGTCCTGAAGAAAGTTAGTCTGATTGACAAAGGCCAGGTCTTTGAAGTAGCTGTGTATGATTAAGGTAAAGGTCAAATCCGTATAAGAGGTACAGTAATAAGGAATGCACTCTGGTACTGTACATAGACATTATGTGGATAACCCAAGAAGACAATCCATTTGCCCCATCCATAACACCACCCTAACACCACCACCCACCAAAAGAAGGACTTTTGACAAGACACCAACGTGGTAAAGTATATCTAAAACCAAAAAATGTAATTGCTATGGAGTTCACCCCTATTGGTCTTGGTCAGTGTCACCACTGTCAATGTGGTTGAAAACCCAAAATTTTTAGTGTCACCAAAACATGAGTAAAGGTAGAAGCCATTGATGTAGACAACCATCTAAAATGGGAATTTCCTCACTTTGGGGAAATTTCCAGTCCCTTTTTATTGAGTGTAACGGACAAAAAGTGAAGGTAAATCTAACCAATGGTAAGTTGATGGTATAAATAAAACTTGACAAGAGATAAAATCATTCCCTTCTCTACTGAACATGGAAAAATGGATATTAGATGCACTCAAAGGATTATATGAGATTTTAATGATTGGTTTGAGGTCTACTAAAAAAATTGGAGGAAAAATTGTTTGCTTCTCCACCATGTATGTTCAAGATAACAAGTTCCATTTAGGACATATGTATATTTTAATCTACTGAATATGTAAAGAAAATTGGGTATTAGACATACTCTAATGACTCGTACACGCGGTGCAACGGTCGTACAACCGTACGTTCAACTTTTGTCCAAAATCGGCTGTTGGCGGTTGAGTCTTGCGTACTGACATGAGTCAAGTAGTTGTACAAACAAAGCCGAACGTAGTGACGTGTTACAAATGTATAACAAGGAAGTTCAGGTGAATGTGATTTGTGAATTAGGAACACGTTACATGACCAAACACTTCCTGGATTCAGAGCATGCATGTTTAGCACTTACAACTTTGTTGGGCCAACTTCTGTACACACGAATCAACAGTCGTACAACAGCTTGTTGTACAACAAAGGTTTTCTAGTCTGCTCAGCCAACTTCTGTTGTACGACTGTTGAACGTCGGCTGTTATAATCACGCATACTAACGGTCGGATTATCGTACAACAAGCTGTTGTAAGACCGTTTTTGTACGACCGTTGCATCGTGTGTACGGGCCTTAAGGATAATATTAGATTTTAATGATTGGTTTGAGGTCTACTAAAAAAATTGGAGGCAAAATTGTTTGCTTCTCCACCATATATGTTGAAGATAGCAAGTTCTATTAAGGACATGGGTATATTTTAGTCTACTGAATATGGAAAGAAAATTGGGTATTAGACATACTCTAAGGATAATATTAGATTTTAAAGTACAACTAAAGGCAACATACATATTTTAGTAAATCCTCATATAAAGAGCTGAAAGTTACGCATGGTAATAAACATAATAACTAAAATGTTTATTTTCCTACAATATACTGCAATTCTGGTCTACAATCCCCTCCAGCAGTCCTCCTTTTGGTGTTAGTAATGATGATGGGAGGAGTTGAGCAGAGCTCAGATTTAATTTCCTGTCAGTGAACTGGCTTGTCTACCTATCAGTCCTCCAAGCCTTCTATCATGCTCAATCTATTTTACATAACACACACCCATCTGCCAATCAATAGTTGGGTGCGTGCTATGTAAAACAACCACAAGTCATTATAGACAAGCTAGGTCAAGGATCTAAAGCACTGGGCGGGTAAAGGAGGGACATATGTGGGAGTGGGCGGGGATTCACAGGCCGATTGTGGGCGGAGCCTAATCGGAATTCTGTGTAGAATTAAATCCCTCAGCTTCCCATGTGATACAAGAGCCCCTCCCCCACTGATGTCAGGACGTTTTTTGCAGAGAGATAGACGCAAATGGGGATAACGTGTTCAACACAGGCAATTCGAAAACCAGGAAATAAAGTTGTCACTTCACTAAAGGAAGTGCACATGAGAGCTGGAGACAAGGTAGAGATCTCACCATCCTTACTGCTTTTTTTAAAACAATCAGTGACATGTTTAACAGAATATAAAGGTTGCATAACATATTGATTTCTTCATTTTGACCATAGTTCTGCTTTAAGGCCTTATGCACACAGGACGTTTTTTGACTGTTTTTCAGCAGCTGTTTTCAGCTACAGACGTTTTTTCTACAGTCATTAAACCCCCCATCATGTTATCCTATGTAGTCATGCACACACAGGCTGTTATGAGCTGTTTTTAGCAGTGACGTTTTTGAGCTGTAAAAAAAACCCAAGAGCTGAGGGTTTTTTTGGACTGTTTTCAACTGTAAAAATGTTCAAACTCTTAAAAACACCCAAAAACGTCAATCCCCAACGTTTTTGGACGTTTTAGACCACTTGAAAAAAAACAAAAAACGCTGGCCCTTTAAAAAGGGGAAAAAAAAACGCGAAAGAACGGCAGTAATATAACGCCGGTAAAACTGAAAACATCCCTGATAAGCTACTGACGTTTTTTGGCTGTTTTTTTAAAGTCCTGTGTGCATGAAGTCTAATGATTGGTTTGAGGTCTATTAAAAAAATTGGAGGCAAAATCGTTTGCTTCTCCACCATATATGTTCAAGATAACAAGTTCTATTAAGGACATACGTATATTTTAGTCTACTGAATATGGAAAGAAAATTAGGTATTAGGCGTACTCAAAAGATTATATAAGATTTTAATGATTGGTTAGAGGTCCGCTATAACAAAGGAGGTATAATTGTTTGCTTCTCCACCATATATATTCAAGATAACAAGTTCCATTTAGACCATACAAATATTTTAGTCTACTTACTATGGAAAAAAATTGGGTATTAGACATACTCTAAGGATTATATTAGATTTTAATGATTGGTTTGAGACCTACTAAAAAACTGGATGCAAAATTGTTTGTTTTTCCACCTTATATGTTCGAGATAACAAGTTCTATTAAGGAAATACTGTTTGTATGTGAATCTTGGTGTGAATACCTGTTCTTGGTGCATAAACTTGGGGCATTGGCTCTGGACATATAATTTCTATGGGTGAGAAATCTATTTATGTTTAGTGATCTCTAATTTTTGCTTTTGGTTAGTTAGTGGTTGGCTATTTTTAAGTGTTATTTTTTACATGCGAGTCTATAGAGGGAATATATGTGTAAGAGAAATGTATGAGTTATATTTTTCAATTTTTTTAAGGAATTTTGAGCATTATGATTACAAACTGATTTAGGCAAATATATGGATACATTATATTATAAATACATTTTATAAATATTGATAAATTGTAAATATAGGCCTTTCCATTCTTTTGGTCTCATAGGTAATCGTTTTACTTTTCAGTCTGACCACATTATATAAATGCCCCATCGTCTTTAGCTTAGTAGCCAACTGACACTTTTATCCTCTCAGCAATTTGTACAAAGCACCAGCTCCTCCGCCAAGTAACCAGGCATTTTATCGCCACTTTGGTATGCAAATCCCTTCAATGATTTTCTGTTTTCTGCCAAACCTAACTTCAAATCCTCGCTCTCAGATACAAATCCCCTAATCAAGGAACTTTGTGTTTTATCTCAGACCTCGTTACTGACCCCTCTGCGTAGGGGTCCCTCTGATTCCAAAAATGAGGGCGGGATGAAGCCTCTTAGGTTAACAGATGCTTAACCTGCATCATTCTGGTTCCTATCAGACACCATAAAGATTGGTTTATCTTGCTGCAAAGAGACCCTGTCAACAACTGCAAAAATTGCAAGTAAAAGCACAGAAAATTCAAGAATTTTAAATGCTTACCTTTCCATAATTTTTATTGACTTGCAATCTTCCTTTGAACTTGCTATAAAATTTGAGTCAATTTCCTAGAACAGCCCTCTCTCCTTCCATCATAGCCCTCTCCTCTTCTGGTGGTGTCTAATTACTCTTTATGCTGGCCTAACTCCTCCACTGCTACATTTGCAAAGAAAAATACTATAGACAGCCATTCTCAACTAGGGTTCCATGGAACCCTATAGTTCCTCCAGAGGTTACTAAGGGTTTCTTGAGCTGCGGCTTCCCTTTTGGTGGTGCCTGCATAGCAATAGTACCAACACCACTTGGGAGAGCCAGCAGCATGACACCAATTATCTTTTTAGCTGTCTGTGGGTGTTCTGACCACCACTGTAAGGGGGTTATTCTTTCCACTGGTCACTGACGTAAGTAAGGAGCATTCTTCCAATTGACTACCAATGTAAGAAGCATTCTTCCCACTGGTCACCAATGTAAGGGGCATTTTCCCACTTACGGCCAATTGATTGCTTTTAGCCGTGGTTCCCCCAAGACCAGAAAGTTAGTTCAAGGGTCCCTCTGAGGCAAAACATTTGAAAAAGGTTGGTAAAGAGCTGGGGGGCTGCTGACATCCAAGATGGCAGCAACCAGCAACAGTCCCAAGCATGTCCTGCATTTTTTAGCAAAAAGCACACAATTGAGCGCAATTTGCAGCAGTTAGTAACAAAGCCAATGTATAAGAATCTATATATATTTATGTCTGGCCATGTTCAGCTGTAACCTACAGTATAAGCTACATGAACATAAGGAGACTA
Source organism: Glandirana rugosa (assembly GCA_018402905.1). NCBI lineage: Eukaryota > Metazoa > Chordata > Amphibia > Anura > Ranidae > Glandirana > Glandirana rugosa. The sequence goes on along the minus strand of BLSH010266822.1, from coordinate 282,649 downwards.
GCATATCGCAGTCCTGAAGTGATCTATGAAAGCCTGGAGCAAATCCATTATAACTGAGAGGATGAAGAGATGGAACAGACTTGAAAATAAGATTATATGTCATTATTTGGTCTTATTTGGTGAGATTAATTCAAAATACAGATTTTGCTATTTAGAAGTTGATGGGATTACACTTCAAAGATCTCCAAGCAAAAAAAAAATTAAAATTAGTCTATATTTGAAGTACATTTTTTAAATAGATTTTTTGTTTAGGGTCAAAATTTGGCGTTAACAACATGAAAGCACGGATCCATCCTGCCTTGTATCAACGGTTCAGGCTGGTGGTAGTGGTGTAATGGTGTGGGGGATATTTTATTGGCACACTTTGAGCATTATTTAAATACCATAGCCTACCTGAGTATTGTTGCTGACCATGTCCATCCCTTTATGACTACAGTGTACCCATCTTCTGATGGCTTCTTCCAGCTGGATAATGCACCAGGTCACAAAGCTCATCTCACCACTGGTTTCTTGAACATGAATGAGGTCACTGTACTCCAATGGCCTCCACAGTCACCAGATCTCAATCCAATAGAGCACTTTTGGGATGTGGTGGAACGGGAGATTCACATCATGGATATGCAGCTGACAAATCTACAGCAACTGTGTGATGCTATCATGTCACTATGGACCAAAATCTCTGAGGAATGTTTCCAACACCTTGTTGAATCTATGCCACGAAGAATTAAGGCAAAACGAGTCCAACCCGGTACTAGCAAGGTGTACCTAATAAAGTGGCCAGTGAGTGTAGATTACTAATTTGCACAGAATATGATGCCCATCATATCCACATACATCTAAAGACATTTCTGAAAATTTAAATTAAAAAAAAATAAAAATTATGGACAGCAAAAGTAGTGTTTTACATTTGGCGAGTACTAATACATTATTAAAACATTACTTTGATTATCCAGATTTTTTTTTTTTTTACTTATTTACTCTTATTTTTCACCCATACTGCTGGTTGTGCAGTATTGCCTTACATTAACCACTTCATCCCCAGAAGGATTTCCCACTATAGGACCAGAGCACTTTTTGCGATTTAGCGTTGCGTCGCTTTAGCTGACAATTGCGCAGTCGTGCGAGGTTGTACCCAAACAAAATTTGCGTCCTTTTTTTCCCACAAATAGAGCTTTCTTTTGGTGGTATTTGGTCACCTCTGCCACATTTCTGATCACCGTTATAAACAAAAAAAGAGCGAAATTGTGCAAAAAAACTATATTTTTTACTTTTTGCTAAAATACAAATCCCAAAAAAATATAAAAAACTAATTTATTCATCAGTTTTGGCCGATTTATATTCTTCCTCATATATTTGGTAAAAGAAATCACAATCAGCATTTATTGATTGGTTTGCGCAAAAGTTGCTGCGTTTACAAACCATGAGAATTCATTTCTGGCATTTTTACATTATTTATTTATTTTCTTTAGTAATGGCGGCGATCTGCGATTTTTATCTGGACTTTGATATTGGGGCGGGCATGTCGGACATTTTTGACACTTTTTTGGGACCAATGACATTTATACAGCGATCAGAAATTTAAATATCCACTGATTACTGTATAAATGTCATTGGCAGTGAAGGGGTTAACCTGGGGGGGGGGGGATCTAGATGTAAAATGTGTGCCCTAGGCATGTTCTAACTGTGAAGGGACTAGGCTGTCATGGGCATAAGAGATCTAACTGATCCCAGTGACAGGGATCAGTAGATCTCTTAGATGCCGCCTATCAGAACGGGGAACCGCCGTGTTTACATCGGCGGTACCCCATTCTTTCCCACTGGCAGCTCACCGCAGCTCGCCAGCGGACATTGGGTGTGCTCGAGCCGCGGGCACACCTTTCCAGAGTGCGGTGCGCTATCGCCCCCTAGCTGCACGTCCGTGAATCGCCACCTATTTACGGCGATTCGCGAGTCAGCGCCACACTGCCGCAGTAAATATACTGCGCACGGTCGGGAAGTGGTTAAGGACTTTCTTTGTTGTTGCTTTCTTTTCATGCTCCCTTTCATCTATTTTCTGCATCGGCCTCCACCACCAAAATTTACAAAGTGCTCTAAAAAAAAGTGCTCAAAACTACCGACATGTTTCGCTATATTTCTTGGCTCCAGGGATGTCTGTGTGTCTCTGTGCAAACTACAGGCAGTCCATGGGTGTTACAAACAAGATATTTTCTGTAGGTTTGTTCTTAAGTTAAAACTCCAACTTCCAACTTACATACAAACTTAAGTGTAACCAGGGCCACTGATAAGCCAGTACAACCCGGCCCTTCAGTACCGGGCCTGGTCTCAATCAGCTGTGCACAGGGGCCCGGCAGCTTTGCTTTTATATTATCTTCTGGTGTAGCAGCGCAGAGCGGCATTACCAAGGCTCCTAGTAGGCTTAAGGACTTCAATTATATTTTCCTGGGCCCCATCAGTTAGACTGAGGGGCCCGGGAGGTTAGAGCAGTGAGGGGACTTTTTTGGCAGACATGCAGATAAAGCCGGCGCCGCGGATCCTGATCACTGTGCTCCGTTTGGCCGCTGCAGCCTACAGACTTTACCTGGCTGAATGATACTCAGAACAGTCTGGGCGGAGTGAGAGGTGGCTGCGGGGGCTGGTGTGGGATTCCAGCAGCAGGTACACAGGCATGCGGCATGGCATGGAAGGTGCAGTCATTACAAAGTACAGCCACAGCATCAGCATATCAGAGTTTGACTGTACTTTATATTCTAACTGTGATTGAGCTGTATATGGCAATGCTGTGGCTGTATTATATATGGTGATTATGTGCCTGTGCTGCAGGGCTGGCCCAAGACATTGTGCTGCCTGGGTCCAAGAATGAAATGCTGCAGCCCCCCCCCCCCCCAAAAAAAAAACTCGCCCACATCCATTATTTTATATCATGATATTTAAAACTAAAATTAAATTTATCAGGAAGTCAGATTTACATGCAACAGCAACTTGTCTATATGCAAAATTATATCACGTACCATTATGTTCAATTCCAGGGGGCGGGCTAGGGCAGTATAGGGGCAGATGGAGCAGCTTTTTCATCAATCTAATGCAGGGTTTCTCAACCAGGGTTCCGTGGAACCCTAGGGTTCCTCGAGCAATGGTCAATTTCTACCTTTCAGATAAATTTCCAATGACATCATTGATCTTTTTAGCTATCTGTAAGGGGGTAATTCTTCCCAATGACCACAAGTGTAAGGAGCATTCTTCCCATTGACCATCACACTAATGTATCATGAGTTGTAGATTTTTAATTTTTAGCAGGGGTTCCCAGAGATCGGAGAATTAGTTCAAGGGTTCCTCGGTGTTGAAAAGGTTGAGAAAGGCTGATCTAATGAGTAAATAGAAGAGAAGGAGAGGCGGCTGTGGTTCAATTTGCTGCCCCTCTCAAAGTGCTGCCTGGGTCCAATGGACCCACTGGCCCTGCTGTGCTGTATATGGCAATGCTGTGGCTGTATTATATATGGTGATTATGTGCATGTACTGTATATGGCAATGCTGTGGCTGTATTATATATGTAACGCCCCCATAGTGATAGGCGCTTTTGTAGTGGGGTTTTTTGCTAGGAGAGGCAAAATTTAGTTAGGCCTGACTAAAAGTGCAGGCCTGAATGTTTTTATCTGGGCAGGGGGGAGTGGCCCAGGGAGAGCTGGAGATTGCAGGAAGGAGCACCCCTCTGATACTCCTCTCCTTCCTCCCCTTTGTTTCCAGAAGGCTCTGGAAAAGGGGATGGGAAAGGAGGTGTGACTTTCTGAAGTGTGTTAAGGAGCCCTGACCAATCCCCAATCTGGATTGGCAGGGCAGGCTTCCTTAAATACTGTGATCTGCCCAGCAGGGAGAAGGAGAGTGTTGGGTGAAAAATGTAGCAGAGGTGCTGTGGAGACCTTATCCGGGAGAGAGCCCCCAGTCTGGGGGGGTGACCTTGAGGCCTGGAGGCTCGGGTGCAGCCAGGAGAGGAGTTGTTTCCTGAAGCAGCACAAGGGAGCAAGAGAGCAGCAGAGAGGCTACATTGAAGGCTCTTTAAAGGATCCACCGGTGTCAGTGAGTGACAGACCCTGGGAGCTGGATGAGAAGGCTGGAGCAGGCTGGGAGGCAACAGTCTGTGGAGGTCAGAGGAGCCATTCAGGGGAAGGAGTGTCACTGGACAGCGAGGTAGGCCATTGGGGCCTGGAAGAAGGATGGGCTCGGAGTTGTAGTTCATCCAGGCCCAGCTAGCACCAATGTACTTAGCTACACATCTGAGGGCCCGTGGCCCTTACCTGTAATGGGTGGTCAGGAGGTCCTACTAGCAGAAGAGCAGGCCTCGCCATGTACTACTTGCAGCGGAGGAAGAGGTGTCATGGAGGCCTGATAAATTGCATTTCAGGCCTGTAACAGCAAGTAGTGAGCAGGAGAGAAGAATGAGAAAAGTAACGGTCAGCAAATGTTTGTGCTGGAGGAAGAAGGAGTGTATATACTGCAGTGTATATAGAAAGTCCCGTGATTTGATCTTTGGGCATCCCATAGTTATCCCTTTCCCTAACCAAGTTTATCCCCTAAATAAAACAACAAAACAAAATGCCGGCCTGTTCAGTGACTCCGGGTGTGTAGAAAATCAAGTGATTGAGGCAGCGGGCTGGTGCATCACAACTACCAGCCACCCCAAGGGGGCACATGGCTACACAATATACACAAACAATTGTTTTCTATGTGCCCTGTTCATACTACAACACTGCCTTGAGGGGAGGCTTGCAGTGTATTGCCGAAAAATGCAGACATGAACGTAACCCCTTCCCACCCAGCCCTGGCGTCCCTTTATGTAGACTATTATGCACAGGGGGTGGGAATGTCTGCCCGATTACCTGGCCGCTGTGATTGGCTGCCCAAGTTGTCACATGATCAGGAACAATTCCCGGTGACTCTCAATAATTACTAGAGACTGGGAGATGTCTTTGATAGCTCAGTCACTGCTCTCAGCACAGAAACCTTGGCCTCCTATTGACGCAAATGTTTGACACATATCACGCAACCATTAGATGTGGTGGCTGCATTAGTTTTCTTTTTTTTAGGCTTTTTTCCCCTGTCTTCACCTAGTGATCAGGCCAGTAACACATCCTGTATTAGGGTGCCCCCACTCTAGGTGAAGGAGCACAGGAGGCACGGCAGCATTGCCAGTCTGGGAGGTGCGGAGTGTTAAATTCATTAGCAGATTTAGATACACTAATTGAAGCCAAACTCCAACTCACACTTAAAAAACAGTTTGCTGTAACTGAATATATTCTCCTGCTGGGATAAAGGTTTTGCATAAATAAATAAAAGCTGATCATTATAAGCACCCCTTCTAGTGGTTTGTCTCCGCAAGAGGAGAGGAGAGCCGGTAAACGGCAATCCACACAGGGGACATTAACAGGGCACTGATCATCAGAGTCCTGATTATCAGTGCAGCCCCAACAGTGCCCATCAGTGCTACCTGTCAGTGGCAATCAGTGCTGCCTCTCAGTGCCCGTCATTGCTGCCTATCAGTGTCCATCAGTTCAGTCTATCAGTGCCCATCAGTGCAACCTCATCAGCACACATCAGTCAAGGAGAGAAATTACTTATTTACAAAATTTTATAACAGAAACTAAAAAAAAAATTTTTAAAAATGTTTTCAATCTTTTTTCATTTGTTTAAAGTGGTTGTCAACCTGTGACAACCACTTTAACCTACAGGTAAGCCTAGAATAAGGCTTACCTGTAGGTTCCCTGCATATCTCCCAAACCTGCACGGTTCAGGAGATATGTAGTGCCAACTTAATTTCGGCACATGCGCAGTGAAGAAACGGCCTCCGTGCTGTTTCTCCACTGAGACCGTGCCCTGACTGGTGGGAGTTACGTCACGCGACTCCGGCCAGTCACAGAGCCGGAGATCGTGGCCCTGGAAGGAAGAGGGGCTGAAGATGGATGCCGCCAGCACAGGGGACAGCTCTGGACGTCGCTGGCTTCGTTTACAGGTAAGTGGCACATACATAATGGGCTACTATGCGATGCATAGTAGCCCATTATGCTTCTAATTTACAGGGGTAGGTAGAGGAAGTAAACCCAATCTGGGTTTACTTCATCTTTAGCAAAAAAAAAAAACCCAGTGGCGATTAAACGCTACCAAAAGAGAGGTCTATCTGTCTCAAAAAAAATGATAACAATTTCATATGGGTACAGTGTTGCATGACTACGCAATTGTCATTCAAAGTGTGACAGCGCTGAAATCTGAAAATTGACCTGGTCAGGAAGGGGGTGAAAGTGCCCAGTAGGCACGTGGTTAACAGGCAAATAAAAAGCAACATGTGCATTCAGACAAACAACACCTTTTTTTTATATGGGGTAAACATGCATCTAACAGTCATGTATATGCAGAAGACATGAAAGCAGAGTGAGGGCACCTTGCAGCAGAGCTGATTTTGTCGCCCATTTGTTCTGACTCAGCAATGTGGCACCCATTTTCTGCCATGACTGCGCTGGCCCTGGTAACATGCAATACCCACTCTCTTGTAGAGCTGCATTGCACCAGTAGCATGACCTCCCTGGAATTGCATCATTTTGCCTACATGGCTCGGCTCCTGCTTTTCTAGCATTGCATCGCTCTTCCTCTGGTAATATGAAGTGATTAGAGTGACAGGGTGGGGGCATCATAATTAAGTAACCTAACGTCATCCCTGCTACATAGAGAAAGTACTGCTGCTGACTCATCACAGAAAATGTGAGCCTTTTTCCAACTGAAATTTAAAAATCTAATTATAAAATCCTAACAAGTCTTCCTGCGGATAATAAAAGGGGGGATTCCTGGAAATTCATGACTGCAGAATGCTGGGTTGGTTCAGCTCTCTGCTCCTGACTTTTACCTTGGTGTGTCCTTGAGACTGCAGCAGAGTTTCTGCTTTGTGCTGTTGCATCTCCCACTCAATATATTTTTATGAAAGTGTGACCTGTTCCCGCTGCACGTCTTTCAAGCAACACATTGTAAACTAATGATATTCCCAAGCAACCCTTTTCCAAATTCCCTTGGATTTTGACACATTCCTCCCCATGAAGCCAAAGAGAGATGGAGAAACAGGGTAGGGGGATATAGAGAAGTATGTTCCCTATGAAAAAATTGTATCATCTTACAAACATGGACATTGGAAAACATCGGGGAGTAAAGCAGCATGCCGTGCTTTTCTTTCACGTTTTCTTGTTGTCCTTTCATAAAAGGATGTGTAGCTGATACATTTTTATGCAGTTCTCTGCTCTGTCTCTCAAGCAAATCTACGTTGGGAGATGTGGAATGCCATTGCTGACTTCCTTTCAGAACATACTAGCTGCCTGGCTGTCTCTAACATCACCACCTTCTTTGTCACAGACTCAGAATATGTATGAGTGAAGTCAGAATATCTTATTTGCAAAACATATCAGGTTTGCAAGGGTAGGATGCATGTTACAGTAGGCAGACGACACTTTCTCCATATGTTCCCTATTAACTTGTTGGGTGCAAAGTGTGGGTTGTGGGTTATATAGGAGGCCTACCACTGGGGGAGGGGGTTCTTTGGGCTACGTTAGGCAATGAACAAGGTTGTTCATCCCAGCACAGGGGTAATGCCTTGACGGAAGGCGTGCTCCCCAATGCCTGGGAGTAGACAAGGGCCATGTTCATGTGAAAGTCAAATACTAAGGTAGTCCCCCGTGTTGCATTAGGAAGTACATGCAGAGCCTATGCCCACTCCACCAGTCAGCGTACCTCTGTTACCTCACTCCCAGTAACAGAATGGGGTCCCGCTGAGCACATGGCGTGGACCTCATGGGTGCCCCATTTAACTCTTCTCGTTCTGTACCAAATGACCAGGTATTAGATCTCTTAATGCTAATCTGCTCCCGGTGACCGACCAATGGACAAATAGGGAGGGAGCTGAATACTGATCCCCCTCACTACCGGAGAAGCCGTCACCTATTCAGGTACCACGCCAATGACTGGTTGCTGTACTTCCTTCTGGTTACTCATAGCAACTTCTTTGCAAGTTAACCTTTTGTTGCAGTGACATTTCACAGACCCCAATGTGCTAGTTGAGACCCTGGTTCCTTAGAGTGATATGCCAGGACCATACATGCACCCCTTGAGAAACTTCAGACCAGGCTTTGAGCAGTAAACATTTTTACTGAACATTTGGCAGAACATGTACAACTAAACTTAACTGTGGCTGCCCCAGGTTACCTGTTCGGGAAAAGTCCAAAGGAGTTTATGTCCTTGGGAGTATTCTGATGGGTCAGCATTCCAACAATCTCGTTAGGACATAATTTGGAGTCTCTGTACCTGCATTCCCAAGCCCATTCTAGGTTTTCATGCTTGTTCTTTGCTCTTCCCCATTATAGACGCCCCCCCTGGGTCACCCCCCCCCCCTCCAGGATCCGGCCCTTTTCCCTTTATATCACACAGGAGTGAGGATGGACCCCAAAGGAAAACCTGCAAACACACAAGGGAAGGAGGTACAAGCATTAAGTATAGATAGACTGACTAACCAACAGTAGGTAACCTGCCTGGTTACTCAGAAAGTACTGGAGCCAGACAACTAGAATTGTTTGGAAGAATATCAGCAGTGATTGACTCCAGTTATCACTCTTACCAGGTTTCCTTTAATGCCCAACTCTGGGGCTTTTTCTACTTCCACAAATTACCGGGCTGCTTTTTTTAATGTTTACCTTCTCCAGATGTCTTCAGGATGGTCCTTGGATGAGAGGGATCCTTTTCACCAGATGTGTTCCGGCTCGTCACTGGACAAAAAGGGTCCCCTTCTCCTCCTCTCCAGATATCTTCAAACTGGTCATTGAACAAGAAGGGTAATCTCCCCCTCTTCAGATGTCTTCAGGCTGATTTATGGATGAGAGAGGTTCTCTTCACCTCTTCTATAGATGTCTTCAGGCTGGTGAATGGAAGTGAGGGGTTCTCTTCACCTCTTCTTAAGAAGTCTTCAGGCTGATGAGTAGTCTTTGCCTTTTTGTCAAATGTCTTCAGGTCAGTCACTGGATAAAAAGAATCATCTTAACCACTTCTCCAGATGTTCTGAGGCTGGTCACTAAACCTATCCAGATCCCTTCAGGCCAGTCACTGGATGTCCAAAATACTGTGCAACAAAAAGCTACACCATCCCTTTACAAATATAACATAATTAATCAAAACTGCTCAAGTGCAACCATGGCACAATTCACACACAAAATTATTATCAAAATTTGCTATACAAAGTGCTTATGTGAAACTACTGGTAGATGAGAGGAGTCCCCTTTACCTCTTCTTCAGATGTCATCAGACTGTTCACTGGATGAGAGGAATTCTCTTCACCTCTTCTTCAGATGTCTTCATGCTAGTATGTAGACTACAGGGACCCTCTTCACCTCTTCTCTGATGTTGGGTGGTTTTCAATGATGCAAAGAGCAAATCTGATGTAATGACATGCTCTGCATCATTATACTGTGAGTGCAGGGTGCCTTGGTGATGCCCCTCAGGGGGTGGGTCCATGACACCTTGCACTCACTGGATGTCCTCAGTCCACTGAGATGAATGACGTTGAGTGTAATTCTAGCCAGAAGACTAAAAACATCTAGAAACAAACATAAATTATCATGGAGAGCAGCGCTTGAGAGAGGTAAGTATGGCAGTTAGAGCTGCATTTTTGGGCATCTTTTGAAAAAAAGTTAGCACAGAGTTAGGCTTTCAAGTGAACTTGCACTTTGCCCTTATAGGCTTCACAATTTGCAGTATCATTGTCATTTACTTTCCCCTTATGTTTCTGCACTACTCTGTTTCACCAATTTGTACATCCTTGGATGGATGGTAAGTAAAAGTTGCTGACACTGCCTCCTAGAAAGTCAACCACACTGGCTCTCCTAGCCTGGTAGCTTCTTATTCTGTGCATGCTCAGAGAAATGAATGAGATTCTCCAGGTTGGGAAGCTTTTTCTTCTGTGCACGGACACTATAGAGTTGAGAAGTGAATAGGATTCTCTTAGCTAGGTGGCTTCTTCTTCTGCACATGCTCACTATGACGTGCAGGAATTAATGTGACTCTGCTACCCGAGCAGCTTCATCTTCTGTGCATGTGCACTGTGGAGTTAAGGAATAAATACAATTTTTCACTTCCAACCTTTTCAAATATACCTAGATGAAAATATCTCAGAAGTAGGGCTAGCACTAGAGGTGTCTGCAGAGGTTAAGAATGTACACATTTTGACAAAATCTATTTAGGCTGCTAGGTAAATGTAAGTTTTTGGCTCCACTGTAGTGAGTGGAACAGTGATTGATTGTTTTGGTCTGCTCAGAGTTTCCTGAGCTGGGAGTTTAATTCCTCCTACCTGCCTCTAAAAGAAGTTTCCAGAGCATAGGGCAAGGAGATTCAAATGGTCAGTTAAATATTTATTATGCCCCAGCCAATCCCTTTGAAGGAGACATCTAGAAGGTAGCTGGGGAGGTCATAAATGCCCAGGAGGCCTGAGCAGAGGGTTCTTTTCCCTCTAGGGAGCATTCTGGTTTCTCATGGGGCTGCTGCTGCTAAAGGCAGTTCCACTAAAACAAGAAGCTGGTGTCTGGGCCTCAGCAACTGCTGGGCTGAGGGCCTGGGGAAGATTGCCAGAGGATTACATTTGCTGGATGGCACTGCACTGAAGTCCTGGTCTGGAAAACAATCTTGTTAATCTCCCTCACTGAGGATCTACCTGTAAATGCTGGGCGGCAGACAGCTCCTGGGACATTGTGGGTAAAGACCTCATTGGGGACTAATAGTTGTGGCAAGTGCCAGAAGGGAATTAAGTGCCAGAAGTGGCTATATGGAATACTGCTGTGAGGTCCTAGATATACTGGTCATTCCCTGCTACATCCAGAAAGCTGCTATTGAAAGACTAGAAAGAAGTCCTTGATACTGATCGTTTTGGAATATTCTGTCATCTTAAAACCATTTCTTGTTAAAGTTCATCAGCAACAAATTTTAAAAAAGACCACCAGGGGTCCCCAAACTTTCTAAACAAAGGGCCAATTTACTGTCCTTCAGACTTTAGTGTGGCAGAATTGTAGAAAGTCAGAGAAGAAAATGTCCTGGCTTCACTGGGTGAATGCCCCGTCTTTGGAACTAGTTAGAACTAAGGAATAGTGCCCCATCATTGGTGTCAGTGCGAGGAATAGTGCCCCATCATTGGTTTCAGTGGTAAAAATATTGCCCCATCATTGGTGTTAGTGGGAGGAATAGTGCCCCATCATTGATGTCATTGGGAGGAATAGTGCCCCGTTATTGAGGTCATTGGGAGGAATAGTGCCCCAACATTGGTGTCAGTGAGAGGAATAGTGCCCCAACATTGGTGTCAGTGGGAGGAATAGTGCCTCATTATTGGTTTCAGTGGTAAAAATATTGGTGTCAGTGGGAGGAATAGTGCCCCATCATTGATGTCATTGGGAGGAATAGCGCCCCAACATTGACGTCAGTGAGAGGAATAGTGCCCCAACATTGGTGTCAGTGGGAGGAATAGTGCCTCATTATTGGTGTCAGTGGGAGGAATAGTGGCCTGTTGTTGGTGTCATTGGAGGAACAGTGCCCTATTATTGGTGTAAATTGAAGGAAAAGTGTCACATGGTTGGTGTCATTGGAAGGAACTGTATCCCAACATTGGTGTCAGTGAGAGGAATAGTGCCCCACTGTTGGTGTCAGTGGGAGGAATTGTGACATGTCATTTGTGTTTTTTGGAGCAATTATGCCTCATGTTAGGTGTCAGTGAGAGAAATAGTGCCTCATCATTAATGTTACTGGGAGTAATAGTGCCCCATCGTTGGGGTCATTGGGAGGAATTGTGCCCCATTATTGATGTCAGTGGCAGGAATGTTGTCTCATTGATGAGTCAGAGGATGGAATAGTGCCTCAAGGGCCGGATAAAAGCAAGCAAGGGCCACATCCAGCCACAGTTTGGAGTCCACTACCCTAGACTGAGCCTAAATTGTTAGTGTGCGTGGGACTAAGCTTGTGTGACTGGCAGCCTCTGTACTACATTGGGGTAACCAGTCTATTTCTAGCGGCCCCTCCGGGGGTGAGCACCACATATGGTTGCACATATTTATTCTGCAATTGTTTTATAGAATGTGTGTCAGTAGTATCTTCCGACCACCGTGGCTAAAGGTGCATTCATGATTTTGAGGGATGAGGCATAGACAAATGGACATGGCAAAATCCCATCACAGAAGCCTCAGATATATAAAATCCAAAGGGTGCCTCAATAAACCGATGAAGTTACCCTTTGATTATTTTTTTTTTCCAAATTATTCAGATATATAGGGTTTGCTTTCGGTAGAAGAAAAACTGCTCCTCTGTATTGGATACAGTTGACTAAATAACAGGTATGGCTGATGCAGAATGAGATCAGACAGCTATTTCAGTTCCACTTTACTGGATCTGCATAGCTGCACATATATATGTATTTGATTTGCTTCTTTGTAAAAGGAATGACAAGTGAGCCTAACATGTTCAGGAAACCGGTGTACGCCTGATGGCTTGAGACAGGAATAAATTTGCAGCCTCGGATAAGTAATCAGGGTGCAGGATTGCATCCACATTGAAGGTTCTCTGTGAAAATTGTACGCTGTCTGTCTCAGGCCACAGGCTTATGGTAGCCACACCATCGTACCCTAACAATCTGATCTTGATATGGTTTGATTGCACAACATGTCACCATACACAGTTGTGAAGGTCCACAATTTCAAAAAAATTCTAAATATTTTCACAGGATGACCATAGCTAAACAGGATAGCACCTAAAAGAACGTACCAACGTACCCCCAGGCCAATTTTGACATTTCTCTCATACATGTAAAAATCTGCATATTTTTTTGCTAGAAAAATTACTTAGAACCCCCAAACATTATAGATTTTTTTTAAGCAGAAACCCTAGAAAATAAAATGGTGGGTATTGCATTTTTTATGTCACACGGTATTTGCGCAGCAGTTTTTCAAATGCTATTTTTTTGGAGAAAATACACTTTGAAATTGAATACACAAAAAACACATTGTTCGCTAAAATATAAAAGATGAATTTATACTAAGTAAATAGATACCAAACATGTCATGCTTTAAAGTGATTGTAAAGTCTCAAGGTTTTTCACCTTCTATGCTTCTTACCTGAGCCTGATCCAATCCAGCAATGTGCACGAGCCCAGCGGCTCCAGCCACTGTCTCTCTCCTCATTGGACAGATTGATAGCAGCAGGAGCCATTGGCTCCTGTTGCTGTCAATCAAATCCAGTGACACAGGAGCAGGGGATGGGGCCGAGTCCCGCTGTCTGTGTCAATATACGCAGCAGGACTCTTGAGCGTGCCCTCACGGGTTTCACCAAGGAAAGTGGCTCTCCCTGGGGGCACCCGATGAAGGGGAGGGGCCAGGAGCATTGGCGGGGCACCCCAGAAGAAGAGGATCATTGCACAGAGCAGGTAAGTATAACACATTTGTTATTTTTATTTAAAAGAAAAACCATTAACCCCTTTAACCACTTGCCTACTCAGCACTTTCACCCCCTTCCTGACCAGGCCAGCTTTCAGCACTGTCACACTTTGGGTACAGTGTTGCATGACCGTGCAATTAACATTCAAACAAAATTTGTATCATATTTTGGAGACAGATAGAGCCTTTGGTGGTATTTAATCACCTCTGGGTTTTTTTATTTTTTGCTAAACAAACAAAAAAAGACAGAGCATTGAAAAAACAAAACAAAAACATTTTTCTTAGTTTCTGTTATAAAATTTTTTAAATAAGTAACTTTTCTCTTTTACTTATGTGCGCTGATGAGGCTGCACTGAAGGGCACTGATAGACTGTACTGATAGGCAGCACTGATGGGACTGCACATATTATCAGTGTAGATGTCCCCTGGGTGGATTGCCGCATACTGGCCCTCTTCTCCTCACGCTGTCAGCGCAAGGAGAGGAATGCCGATAATCGGCAAATCATGTTTACGCTGCGATTAGACACAGCTGTTCACCTGGTAAAGGGCTGCTGTGATTGGCCCTTTACCCCGATCTGTGATCAGCTGTGTCCAAAGGACACAGTGATCACACAGCACTCCCAATGAGCGCCCTGGAGACGCGGGGAGGCAGGGTTCTGGGAGGATGTCAATAGACACCCTTCTGTAAATGCCTTTTTAAGGTTAACCTAACCCTCAAATACACACACCCACACAAGGATTCTGACCATAAAAGCCAAATGCCCTTCACAAATGAGGTCAGAACTATTTTTTCAAAAATATAAGTTATGATTGAATAGAACTGACATTTTCTAATAACCAAAACTGTAGTATTGGCGGAAAACACAGTGAAAAGCCTGCTGAATCTGGGGACCTCGACTACATTAATGCCTGGATGTCCAGATCAATTTTAACAGTGTCAGTTTACTTGACATTAATGTAATGAATAATTTGCACACCTAATCAGTTTTATACAGTATATTATTCTAGCACATATACTATAAGAGGACCCCTGAACGTCACATGAACTTTTTTGACATCCCAAAAAGCATGGGCATTAGGATGGAGTTGGACCTCCCTTTTGTGGCTTTGCAGCTCCTCGAGTTACTTTACACCAAACTGTCAAACTATGTCTTTATAGAGATGGCTTTGTGCTCAGGGATGGAAAAGGGTCTTCTCCAAAATGTAAGCGAAAGGTTGGAAGAGCACAATATGTCTAGAATGTGTAGCATTAACAGTACCCTTCAATGGAAACACCTAATCTCAGTAACTTGGAAGGTTGTCCACCATCTAGACAAGTGTGATGGTCAGGTGCCCATCAACATTTGTTCATGTAGTGTGGTTCAGCAGTCCATCTCACCATGCAGATTATATAATCTCCAGGCACCCTGTGCTCACCTCCTAACTGCCCAATAAGATATGTTTTTTCCTGTGATATCCCCCTTTTCCAAGGCCCTCCTCTGTTCCAGCATGATTATGCCCCTGTGCACAAAGCCAGTTCCATAAAGACATGGTTAGACCAGTATGATGTAGAGGAACTCGAGTGGCCTGTACAGAACCCTGACCTCAACCCTACTGAACACCTTTGAGATCAGACCTTCTCATTCAACATCAGGGCCTGACCTCAACCGTACTGAATGGTGACCAAGTTCAATTAAAACTTTTTATATTTCTAAAGAGGTTGTAAACCTCCAATGCAGTAGACACGTACCCGTGACTTCTTTGTCGGGTGAGCACGATAAAGAAGTCCCGGACACGGCACTGACCGCCGTGGGCGCGCGTACGTACCTTCACTGAAGAAGCGTCGAGGCCGGTTAGTGTCGTGACCCCGGACCCTTGGGCCTTCATTGAGGCCCTTTCTACTGCCGGCACAAGATTCCGTTCATAAAGTATTACTCGATCATACGCTACGTATGATCGAATAATACGGAAACAGAACGTCCCAAAAAAAAAACCCCCCCCCCCCCTAAAAAAACCTCCAAATGTTGGAGAAATCTTTATATTTTTCAAAATTAACTTGAACCAGTGGTAAGTCATGCCAACTCCAGTCCGGGACTACAACTTACTCTTCCAGACTAGAGTTTCCACAAGTCATCCCAACTCCAGTCCC
>BLSH010266822.1:226670-242587 GCA_018402905.1 Glandirana rugosa | reverse complement strand
TAAAAAAAAAAAAAAAAAAAAAAAAAAAAAGGAGTATACGTCTCACTTACCACCAATGTAAGGGGCATTTTTCCTACTGAAAAACGAATGTAAGGGACATTCTTCCCACTGACCAGCAAGGTAAGGGATATTTTTCCCACCTACTACCATTGTAAGCAATATTCTTTACACTGACCACCATTGTAAGGGGCATTCTTCCCATTGATCTCCAGTATAAGGAACATTCTTCACAATGACCACCAATGGAAGAAGCAATCTTGTCAATGGCCACCAATGTAAAGAGAATTCTTTCACTGACCACAAATGTACTAGAGCCCTTCTATCAATGACCAGCAATGTAAAGGGTCATTTTTCGACTAACCACCAATGTTGGGGATCGCTACAATTGTCACTGTCTGTATTTCTTTGCTGGCCATTATTATTATTTTAATTTCATAAAATAAATAATTTTTTGTATTTAAAATAATAGAGTAGTCCTAGGTGTCAAATATGTGAAGACATTCCTAATTTATTCTTAGATCTACAACTTAATTTACATTAAACAGAGCTGTACATATAATAATAATAATAATAATTAGCAGGGGTTCCCTGAGACCTGAATGTTTGTTATTCCAAAGGTTGTTCCATGTTGAAAAGGTTGAGAAAGCCCCAGAGAGTACTCCCTGGCATGGCTGGCAAGCGGCAATCAGGTAAGTTCCTCCCTAAACAGTTCACTTGCGGGACACATTAATCCTTCCCCAGCCATAGAGACCTTCCTAGACTATCGGTTTTAATTTCTGTTCTTGCTTGAAGAATGAAAACTGGATTCTGAAGCTAAATAGGAGTTCATATATACGCATCTGTATAAATGAATAAAAGCAGACAAAATCTGAAAGAATGAGAGCTGGAAGTGGGGGCCAGTTTCTAAACAAGAACAGTTGGAAGGTATGGACTTCGGCCCAAAAACCCTGCCAGTAGCAGATGTGAAAGTATTATCGCTCTGCCAGTTGAGACAATGATAAAATGAACGATTACTGTTGTTGTGCTTCATGTCTAGCTCTGGTCTAGATCTCTAGTTTAGATTTGGACGGTCATTTTTTAGTTTTCGGCAAAAAGAGGAAATCTTTTAAAAAAAAGTATAACTTAAATCTGCTATTTTGTCCCCACTTGGGAGAAACCCCTCTATTTTTACTACTCCACTGTTATTGCGGTACGAAGAATTTTAAAGTTATGAGAGCAGGAGGTTTAGGAAAATCATCCAATGGGGACAAATGTTCTGGTGACAGCTGATGAAGGGAGCGCCCTAATTCCAGGAGATTTTTGCTTATCTCATGTTGCGACTCCAAGGGAAATCTCCCCAGCAGGACACAGACAGCAAAAAAAACCTGACAGGACTTTAAACATTCACTACACAAAATAAAATGAAAAGAACAAAAAAGTTTAGGCTATAGGAATGCTTTAAACCCCAACTCCAGCCACCGTTTTTATCTAGTTTTGGATAGAGAGTGGCTCTACCCAGAGGCCTCTTTCTTTTAGAGAGGAAGTGAGTCTTCCCAGTTGGGTTGCAGACATGCAGACCGCAATAAAACTGTGATGAAGGTCTTAACCAAGTAGTGCTCAACCAAGACCCAGAAAGCAGCCAGAAAATTTTTCAGAACCCCACGTATAGCCCATATTTAGAAAGAAATGGCCTTCCAGATTTCAATTTATGTTCAAAATAAATTTATGAGGGCCTATATTTCATAAACTTAGAGCATCACGAAAAGGTCACAACAAACTCTCCACTTTATGTACACGCAATAAAGGGATAACGATCCCCAAATACCACACTTGGTACACATTAAGGGCACAACGTTTCCCAAACTCTACACTTTATATATTGTCTTGCTGGGGTGACCATGCTCATTTGGTAGGTGCTTTTCCAATGTGTAGCGCCAGTCAAAACTGTACTTTATAGCGTAGCAGCCCACTTTTATTAACTGCTTCAGTACTGGGCACTTTTACCCCCTTCCTGCCCAGGCCAGATTTCAGCTTTCAGGGCTGTTGCCCACAAATGTACTAGAGCCCTTCTATCAATGACCAGCAATGTAAAGGGTCACTTTTCGACTAACTACCAATGTTGAGGAGCGCTACAATTTTCACTGTCTGTATTTCTTTGCTGGCCATTATTATTATTTTCATTTCATAAAATAAATAATTATTTGTATTAAAAATAATAGAGTAGTCCTACGTGCAAATATGTGAAGACATTCCTAATTTATTCTTAGATCTACAACTTAATTTACATTAAACAGAGCTGTACATATAATAATAATAATAATTAGCAGGGGTTCCCTGAGACCTGAATGTTTGTTATTCCAAAGGTTGTTCCATGTTGAAAAGGTTGAGAAAGCCCCAATTTGGGTTGTGTGACAATTAGAGTCCACCAACTATGGTATATATTTGAAAATTGATCAATCCTGATGTACTGATGTCCTATCTCATTTGAAATGCCAGAACAGTACAAGTATCCCCCAAATTACCCCCTTTTTTTTTTAAATCAAGAAAGTTTTTATTGAAGAAAATATACAGACTCCAATGCACAGACATGCCAATATATCACTTTCAATAGCTTTACAACACTTATGGGAGCAACATCATAAAACACTTTGCTGTATAGTCTCATAGCCCTTGACCACTCCCTCCCACTCTCAATGGTTCTCGTATTAGGGTACACTTTTAACTTTTTAAAACAGAGATTTATAACAGTCTGGTCATTACTAATTCTTTGGGACTCAGTCCGGGGGTATCCAGCCAGGATGCCCATATCCGTTCAAATTTGTTCACATTACCTCTATGCTCATAGATGTATTTTTCCATGATTAAGGTGTTGCCCATATGTGATATCCATGTACTTATACTCGGTGGAGTCACAGACTTCCAGTTTATTAAAATTAATTTTCTAGCCTGAAATAGAGCACTAGAGATGGCCACTCTACTTAGCTCATCGGGTATGATCTCTTCCAGGATTCCCAGTATACAGTGTTTCAGTTCGAGTGGGATACTTGTTTGAAACACCCTATTAATCAGGTCTACCACTTCCCTCCAGTAATGGTGGAGTTTTGGACATCGCCACAGGAGATGAATCAGATCCCCGGTATGCAGCTGACATCTGCCACACAGAGGGTCCGGAACTCTACCCATCCTAAATCATTTCTTGGGGGTATAATGGACTCTCAGTAATATGTAAAGCTGGGATACCCTTTGTGCCATGTCCAAGGAGCATGTAGATATATTCTGCAGTGCCTCTTCCCATTGGTCTCCCTCGATAGGTCCCAAATCCCTCTCCCACATGGCCAGAGCTTTAATCGGGTATGTCTGCAAATACTTAGACAGTAGCATTTGATAGCATTGCGATATGATTCCCTTGGTCTCTGCAGTATCACAAAGTAGTTGAAAAATAGGGGCGGGCGACATGTCCCAGTTTACAGCCCCGCCCTACGTTCTTACTGCATGCTGGAGTTGTGCATAGGGGTACCACATACTGGCAGGGAGCCCAAGTCTGCGGGTCTTTAAATGGTACCAATTTGCCATTGTGGAAAATGTGCGATAGCATTGTTACCCCATAAGCCTGCCACCGCTGCCTCTGTTGTAGTTTCGCTAGTTCTACATAGGATGTATTACCCCAAATTGGGCTGTAGGCAGTGAACCCCGTTACTCCCTGCATCTGCCTCCCCTTGTTCCATATTTGGAGTGATATTTGAACCAAGGTGAGAGTAGGTGTGTGTTTATTGGACTTATGAAACTTCTGGGCCTCCAGTCCCCTCGGTACAGTCTCCGCCCCCGTGGCATGTAACATCAATCTGGCCGATGCGCCTTTTGGATTGTGCGCCATGTCACCTGTCAGCTGTTGTAACTGAGCAGCTATGTAGTATAGCCATGGGTTAGGTAGAGCCAAGCCACCCCCCCCCCCCCTCTTTAGGGTACTGTAACTGCTCCAGTTTAATTCTGGATGAGCCACGGTTCCAAAGTAATCGCCTGAATAGTGTGTTCACCACCCTAAATATTTTTAAATGCAGCACCACAGGGGAGTTGTGCAAAAAGTATAGAAGCTAGGGCATTAGGATCATTTTTATTAAATTTACCTAGCCGGCCAGAGATAGTTTCAGGTTGTTCAAAGTGGCAATCTTGTCACTAAAGCGTGACAACAAAGGGTAGATGTTTAAGGGGCAATAGTCCCCCAACACCATGGAGATCTGGACGCCCAGGTATTTGAACTGTCTAACCACCGGGATGTGACCCGACCCCGCCGATAGCGGAGTGGTCCCATCATCCAGCGGCATCAGGGCGGATTTAGACCAGTTAATGGTCAAGCCTGAGTACCTTCCGAACTCAGTGATCGTGTCCATGACACCCTGCAAGGAGGCCCCCGTGTCTCCCAGGAAGAGCATCATATCATCTGCATATAGCATGATTTTTTTTCCCGTATGTTCCCATACTCAAACCCCTTGATTCTCGGGTTGTTTCTCACCATTACTGCTAAGGGTTCTATAGCAATCGCAAAGAGCAGGGGAGACAGTGGACACCCCTGCCTCGTACCCCTGCCCAGAGCGAAAGGTTGTGACATTCTATATGCAACCCTAATACTGGCCCGGGGGTTGTGTAAAGAAGCCTGACCCAGGTGATAAAGCCGTCACCAAAGCCAAATCTAGCTAATGTTGCCCACAGGTATCTCCAGCTAATGATGTCAAAGGCCTTGTTGGCGTCAAGAGAAAGCAAGGCCCTCTATCCCCCATTGTCTGCCTGTAGCTGCATGTTCAGGATTAGTCTCCGCAGGTTCGTGGCTGTTGACTTTTGCGGCATGAACCCAGCCTGATCTGAGTGAATAATAGATGCTATGATCCTGTTGACCCTGCGTGCCAGGACCTTAGCCAGGATTTTAATGTCGCTCTGAAGGAGTGATATGGGCCTGTATGACCCAGGGTCAACCGGATCCTTCCCTGGTTTAAGTAGTAGTATCACATTGGCCTTAGTCATAGAGATTGGGAGTTCCCCTCCCTCAAGCGCGGCATTAAATACCTCTAGTAATTTAGGTAGTATTAGGTCACCAAACTGAGTAAATACCTCCATGGGCAGACCATCTTCCCCGGGCGCCTTACAGGTCGGAAAGGAGCCGGCCGCCAGCTGCAGCTCCTCCACCGACAAAGGGCTATTCAATTTGTTTCTATCTGCGACAGACAGCATAGGTAGATTGATACCTAACAAGTATTTTTCAAGTTCCTCATCCGAGTAGGCATCCCTTGACTTGTACAAGTCTTCATAGAAGGATGCCAGCTCGGATATGATAGCCTCTGTATTGTTCACCACACGCCCCGATTCTGTGCGTATGGCACCAATGGCTGGAGACGTTTGTTGAGATCTTGCGATCTTAGCAAGCAGACGGACAGTTTTCTCACCCTCCTCATAGAATGCCTGTTTAGTAAAGAACCTTTTTCGCTTGGCAGCGGAGGATCTCAAGCGGTCCAGGGAATCCTGTGCCGCTATCCATGCCTCCCGTGCAGAGTCCGAAGGGTCCGTGACATATTTAAGCTCCAGTTGTCTTAGTAGATCACCCACCTGTTCCAGCAGGGCAGAGGAGTTATGCTTAATTAGGTGTATTTCATTAGTGAACACCCCTCTGAGATATGCCTTAAAGGCTTCCCACCTCTGAAGGGGATCATTGTATTGATCGTGGGATTTAAAGAAATTCTCCATCTGCTCAGCTATTCGTTTCGGGGAGGCAAACATTTTGAGCCAAAAGACATTTCGTCTCAATGGGGCCCTGGGAAGAGATACGAGAGGCCAAGTAACCAACCATATCACCAGCGGGGAATGATCAGACACCCCTCTGGGAAAGTATTCCACCTTCTCAGTATAGTTTAGCATATGTGAGGACCCTATACATAGGTCAATACGTGATAGGGAGCCGTGTGTCTTGGAGAAGCATGAGAACTGGGTGGCCCCTGGATTCCGGGTACGCCATATATCAGTACATCCCATCTCCTCAATCAGTCAGCTGAGTGACGTGCCTCTACTGCCCCCTAGGGGGCGGGTAGGGGGATGTTTGTTTAGTTTCGGATCAAGATAACAGTTGAAATCACCCAAAATTAGTACAGGTACATCTGGCTTATTAGACATATACTGCAACAACAATTGTAATACTTCTCTAGAAAAGGGGGGCGAGATATAAACAAATGCCAATAGCAGGGTCACATTATATAACTTACAGTATAGAAAAACACATCTCCCCATGGCATCTATCAATGAGTCTAGCTCCTGAAATACCAAGGCTCTATGCACCATTACGCAGACCCCAAGAGAATATGAGGAGTAAGTGGAATGGTACGCCCTGCCAACCCATGCATATCGCAAGTAACCAACATTTTCCCCTGAAAGGTGTGTTTCTTGCAGACCAATAATAGCCGGCTGGAATTTGCGTATACAGGCGGAAATCATGGTCCTCTTCAGTGTATCATTTACTCCCCGGACATTCCACGAAACTATAGGCGTGCTAGACATGGTTCATCAACACGGAAGCAATACCAGTGAGACATATCCTCATTTTGAGGAGTGGTCGTGTAGGGAGCTGTTCTCCTGAATTGTCGTGTCCCGTGATCAGGCCACTGGGACCAGAATAGACTCCGTAGCCCCCGTGTTTCGGCAGTACATTGGAGTAGCACATTACACAAACAGTTAAACGTGCGCAACCACGCAACTTGGTCAGCCAACATATAACAAGGGCCTGTGTCCTCCTGATACATAGATCCTGCCAACTGAGCAGCATCTCATCTCTCAAGAGGTTGCATATTCCGCGTATCATCTTTACTTTTGGTGCCAACGGGGCACCATCTCCTAGGCCATATGCACCGTGTCAACCCATAGTGCGGTGACCGGTCGTCAACAGTCAGCTTGTTTAACCTCGGTAAACTTCGAGCGCCTACTCTGCACCTCCGCTGAGAAGTCAGGGTAGAAGGATATTCTGGACCTCTGATATTTTATGCCTCCTCTGCCTGTGAAATGTAAACACAGGCAGAGGAAGTGATGTCACCTCCCCTTGTGGAGCCCTTTTCGGTTCCAGAGCGAGGAGAGAGGACTTCTAAACTTGAGTGCACCAACATTACACTGACACAGTACACATAGGCACACTTTTCAGCCCCCTGATTGCCTCCCCCCCAGTTAGCCCCTTCACTCCTGTCACTGTTTCACTGAGTGCAGTGATCAGATCTTTTACTGATCAGTGTACTTGTGACACTCATCAGTGTTAGGGTAGGTAGTAGTAGGCCCAGGTAGGTATAGGTGCCCCCCTTAACCCCCCTAATAAAGTTTTTTTATATATATATACATATATATATATAAAATCTTTATCCTTTTTATTTTTGCAACTTTGTCATAAATAAACACATATTCGGAGATACATAAGCAGGATGTACCGGTGCTAACATTTGTGGTTTCATAACATAAATAAGTACAGGATCCAGCCTTCACTCCAGAGGGAAGGCCTTAGAGTTAACACACAAATGACTCGTACTGCTAAAAATACTTATGTAGAAATACCTCTACTTCTGGGGAGGTTTATATTTCACCAAACATTTGGGCAATATAGTGTGAAAAAATTTTTGCAACACCCACCATTTTAATCTGTAGGGCCTCTGCTTTAAAAAATATGGGATAGGGACATAATCCACTACAATCATTGTAAACTCTCTGTATCAGGATTCAATGTGTATAATATGTATCTATTATGGATTTCTGTTTTTTTAATCATTAGCATGTTATTTTACATGCTTTTTATTGTTCACCTGTAATAAACTTTAACGTTTTATTTTAATTGTGTTGTGATAGCACCGCAAAAATCCCCACTTCCAAATTAGACCCTTTTGTGGTCAATTTCTTACATTTATATAATGTTTGGGGGCTCAAAATAATTTTCTAGCAAAAAAAAAAAAAGGATTTTTTATGTAAGCTTTCTAAGGACGTAAAATGGTGATTTTATTCCACACTACCTATCTCGGTTTCGAAGGCCCTGAAATGTCAAGATAGCACAAAAGCCCCCCAAATGACCCCAAGACACCCCAAGGTATTTGCTAAGAGGCATGGTGAGTATTTTGCAGCTCTCATTTGTTTTCTTGTTTCAAATTTCAAAACATTGTGACAAAAAGTGAGATCTGCAAAATTCTCAATGTGCCCCTCAGCAAATAGCTTGGAGTGTCTACTTTCCAAAATGGGGCCATTTGGGAGGGTTTTGTGGTATCTTGGCATTTCATGTCCTCGAAAAATGTGATAGGTAGTGAGGAGAGAAATAAAAAATGTACGCCCTTAGAAAGCCCGAAGGCGGTGATTGGTTTTCGGGGTCCTGTACGTGGCTAGACCGCCAAAAAGTCTCACATATGTAGTATCCCTGTATTCAGTCACTTGTGACAAAAAAATAAAATATTCCAGGGACTCAACATGCCTCTCAGCAAATAGCTTGGGGTGTCTACTTTCCAAAATGGGGTCATATTTGGGGGGGGGGGGTTGTGCTATCTGGGCATTTCATGGCCTCCAAAACTCTGATAGGCAGTGAGTAGTGAAATCAGTAATTTTCGTCCTTAGAAATCCTGAAGGCGGTGATTGGTTTTCGGGGTCATGTACGCGGCTAGACCGCCAAAAAGTCCCACACATGGTGTATCCCCGTATGCAGGAGAAGCAGCAGAATGAATTTTGGGGTGTAATTCCACATATACCCATGGCTTGTGTGAGCAATATACCATTTCAGTGACAACTTTGTGTATTTTTTTTTTTTGTAATTTTTCAATCACTTGCGACAAAAAAATAAAATATTCAATGGGCTCAACATGCCTCTCAGCAAATACTTTGGGGTGTCTACTTTCCAAAATGGGGTAATTTGGGGGGTATTTGTACTGTCCTTCCATTATAGCACCTCAGGAAATAAGATAGGCAGTCATAACATAAAAGCCGCGTAAATTCCAGAAAATGTACCCTAGCTTATAAACGCTATAACTTTTGCGCAAACCAATAAATATACGCTTATTGACTTTTTTTTTTTACCCGAGACATGTGGCTGAATTTCTGGTTTCTTTTCGTTTATATGGCAAAAAATAAAAAACGCTGAGGTGATCAAATACCATCATAGAAAGCTCTATTTGTGTGGGGAAAAAAATGCAAATTTTGTTTGGGTACAGCATTACATGACTGCGAAATTACCAGTTAAAGCAGAGCAGTGCCAAATTGTAAAAAATGCTCTGGTCATTAAGGGGGTAAATCCTTCCGGGGCAGAAGTGGTTAAAGGGCAACACTGAAAATACACAAAGCCTTTATATAACATTCCTGGAGGATGTCTTGCAGCAGTAAAAGTTAACCCTTTAATTTGGCACTACAAAAAAAACTACCGCTAAATGACAGATCCCCAGCTGTCTTTGCTTTGTAAAAAAACAGGCCAGGGATCTTGAGTGACATCATTGGCTATATGGGCCATGTTCTATCCAAATAGAGCAACAAATAAAAATGTATTCAATTTTGTAAAGAATAACATTATATGTTTTCTTTTTAACTGATTGCATCAAAGAAACAAAATCCTAACTGGATTCACTGGAGCATTTAGGGCTGTGTATGTTTGCGTAGGCCGCTAAGCCAGAGGGTGGCCAGCTTTGCTGACAAACTCATGTTGTGGACAGAAAAAAAATAGATAAAGGTGCACTAGGACTGCCTGACATTTTTAATATTTAACTGCTGTACATTACTAAGATGAGAAGCAACTAAGAAACATTAATAGGAGAGTTTACTTATTGTTTTGGCCTTAGAAGGCTAAAAGCTTGTAGGTAAACTACCAATATACTGCAAGCATGCAGAATCTAATAGCAAGCACAGATTATGACTAATAGTATACAGTGAATAGCATGCCCCAACTGTCCCAGACGCCATAAAACTGTCCAAGTAGCCTTTGATTCTGCGTGTCCAAATTGTCTGCCATAGAAATGAATGTGTGACCAAGCTATTCGTAGGCTCTTGAACTTACAGGGCCTTCCATCCAGTTTTTTTGGCTCCTCTGTAATCTTTGGAGCAGTGTGTAATTATTTATTTTTGGCTGTTCTGGGTCTCACTGGTGGCAGGCTCAACTACTTACCCCTACCTTCTAGTGGATTCTGGAATGTAGTAGGTTGGAAGAGGCATGAATATTTTTGCGGTCTCAGCCAAACCCCGGTGCATAAATAGTCTAGGGCATGTTGCAGAACTACAAGTCCCATGAGGCATTGCAAAGCTGATAGTTACAAGCATGACTCCAACAGGCAGAGGCATGATGGGAATTGTAGTTTGGCAACAGCTTTTGAGCACCCCTGGTCTAGGGCCTGGGGCAGCGGGGTTCTTGTCCACAAGAAGAAGACCCCAGCCTGAAGAGCTCCTGCCCTTCTGGGCAGTGTAACTGAAGTCTGAAGGAGTTAATTGAGGTCCCAGCTCAGTGAGAGCTGGGGGGCCTATTTTCTGGATATAGTTGGAGCCAAATCAAAGGAATTCACTGAGGATCTGGCCTCGAGATTTACAGTAGGAGTGTCTGACTGATATTGCACAGGGGCATCCAAGTATACAAAGACATTGTGAGTATAGGCCTGAGTGTAGGATTCTAGTGACAGTTGGCTGCTCTAACTCCTTGAGCATATGCTCCAGTGCTGCTGAATTTGGACCTTTCCTTTGCCTGTAGTCCCACTGTTACTTGTCCCTCTATTGTCTGCCAAGAGGGGAATTATCCCGAAGAGAATAGATAAGACAAAGGGTATCCTCTGGTTTCCATGTGCACTAAATTTGGAGTATCCCAAAGCCCACCCTGCACCCCAACCAAGTTCAGTGAGCATTACAGCACGAAAATACATTCCTTGCCTGGTCATTGAGTTGTGAGACTGCCCGAGTTGTGTGCCTGGCTTGCACTACATCTGTTTATTATGCCTCTTCAAGCTGCGACCACTATTCATTCGCAATGTAGCCACGCGCATGTTTTGCCATTGTAGCACCCTCCTCTAGTTACGCTGCTAGGCTAAATTTCGTTTTTAGCTTCACTGTAATTAGTGGTGCAGCAATTCATTGATTTGTCTGTTCAGGGTTTCCTAGCTCTGTGTTTAATTTTCCAACCTGCATCTGGAAGAAGGGCAGAGTGTGTCATATGACTAGCATGGATGTATATCATACTCCAGCCAATCCCAGGAAGCAGGTGTCCAGAAGGTGGCTGGGGAGGTGATAAATGTTTGGGAGGCCTTTTCTCTTCAGGATGTGTTCCAGTTCTCTAGGGGTTGATGCCCCTGGAGGCAACATTACCAAGTCAAGAATTGCAGTCTGGGTCTTCAGGAGTTGGGCTGAAGGCCTGGAGAAGAATGCAAATGAGAATTTTGGCTACAGCTTAGGACTCAACAGGAGCTGAGCTCAGGGCCTGGGGAAAATTGCTAAAGGATTTTTGTACGGGAAAGCATGGTCTGAAGTCCTAGTCTGGAGAAGGATTTTTTACCTCCTGGTGGAATCTGAATGGTGTACGGCTCCTGGGACATTGTGAGTAGGACCTGATTTTGGACTTTCTGTTTTAACCGTTTTTATTTGTTTTACAAAACATAGTAATACACTTTAATATATGTTTTTACATTGTTGAGGCTATCAAGAACAGTAAAGGCTTACAGTAGTATCAAAATTGAGGGATACCAGTATAGTCCCATGTCTCAATCTGTTAGTACTTGTAACTGTTAAGCTATCCGGGAACAGTCTACAATAACCACTAGTTTTGACTCAAAAGGAAGAAAAAGCATGCATGTAAGAAAAAAAGTGGGGAAAACAAACACATGAGCTACAATGAAGACTGTCTGAGGCTCTATGCAGAGGAGGAAGGCCGGCTTGCACCAGTCCCTCCACCACACAGTCTCTGATTTTGGACTTCCATGTTTGACTGTAGTTTAGAGAAGCTTAGTGCGAATCTGTCCAGTTTCTGTTCCTGTTGTTTGAAATATCCTGATTCCTAAACTGTCTCCTGTTAAAGTTTTTCAGCAATAAATAGTAAAAAGACATACCCTAGCCAGAGCCATTGTTGTTGGCGTGCATGAGCCTGTACGTGTTACTGGCAGCCTTTGTACTATTGTGGAAAAGCTGGGTACATTGCCACTTTGGGGATGATCGCTACATCATGGAGCGATTTGATCCACATATTGTCTGAAGGTGCTTCTCTCTCTCAAGCTGTAAGGTTTGGAAGTATGGGGTTCCTAATCCTAATAGATTAAGCTTGAGTTTTTAGGTAAAAATCATAATTTCAGATCGCATTTATATGCCCACTGTAAACACCCTACCTTAGCAATTTAAAAAACTTTTCTAGAAGATCTTCAACAATGTAGGTCTAAAAGAAAGGGGACTTCCATCTTCTTCTGAATGCTGGGGTTGCCCTGAAACCACCGGACCTGGATTGTCACTATGCATTTTTATGGTGCTGGTAATTGGCCCGCCTGCCCCATGGAAATGCATGATGCTGTGCAAAAATACCCCATGGCACACCAGGCCGCAGCACCCCCGTTGAGAAACACTGGATTAGACCATGAGAGAGAAACCAAAATACAGCAGCCTACCGCCTGATTACACTAGCATTGCACCAGTGCCCCTCCTCCCCCACAATTCCTCAGGGGTGATCAGACAGCCTTTTCCCTAGAATAAATATTATTTAATTTTGTAAACATGTACGTCATTTTTCACTGCAGTATTAGTATCTCCTTAGCCGCTTCTGCATCATAGAGCAGAGCAGATCTATTCCCCCGGTCTCCAGTGCCGATAATAAAGCGCGGCAATAAGGACTATGATTTAGTGCAGCGCATAGATTACCTGTTGCTCAGCTCCCACCATAAATACAATCCTCTAAGAGAGAGACATCTTCATCAAGACTTGGCTTTCATGAGACTTTAGGGACCTGTTGACATTAAAGACAACTCCGCTTTCATGTTTATTGTTACTGGAGACGCTATCGGTTCTGCTTGTCTTATTTTTTCATTGAATTATACAGACAGTGTACATCCCTTGATGGTGGTCCCTAGGGTCTGAAATGTCTCTTTTCTCCCTGTAAGTCATTTATTACACAAATTTATGATATTGGTGTTCTAGCCGAGCTCTGCTCTCTCTTTGCTAATAAACCTGCTCTGCTTATTAGTCTCGTGCTGTACTTACAGGTCCTCCCCGAAGGCAAGAGGTATGGGGATTGGGGGGGTGGGATTCCATGGAGCGCCGTCATTAAAAGCTTGCGTGAAATAAAACACAAACTGATCCTGCCGTGTGATTAACTGCAAGAAGAGACAAGGCTGGGATTGTTTGCAAGCGATAAGTAACGGACCAGTGATTTTGGCGTATACGTTGTCCTATATATATGCACAAGAGCTGCTGGTGCCATTCATAAATAGCATATGTAAATTCTGGCTTATTTGTAAAATATTTTTCCATTTGGTACTAAATGTCTTTGACGCCAACTACAGCTCGTTTCCTCGTCAGACATTTTACATTAAAGAAGAATTCCAGGTATGAAAATTTTTACATAGTTACATTGGACCAGATTGGACCAGTGTAAGTATGTATTTGTCATACCTATGGGAACAACCTTTCTCAAGCTTTTTAGCCTAGAGGAACACTTGAACTAATTTTCAGGTATCAAGAAACACCTGTTAAGATTTGTCCATTGGAGGAGTTATTGGAAAAACGCCCCTTACATTGTTACTAACTAGTGGGAAGAATGCCTCCAATACAGGTGGTCACTATGCCACACTTGTAATCATGCCACTGACTCTGTCAATTAGCATTGCACCTGAAACTATGCAGGCACCATCATATGGAGGTCAGTTAACCCCGAGCCATCTCTGCAGGAACCCTAGTTGAAAATGCTGCTCTAGAAGCTGGGAATCACTGTAGTGGGCACTACCACTATAGTGATCTCAACTAGCTTCTGGGTCCCATTCCGAGTGTTTGCCTTGCTGCTTATTTATCATAAGAAATCTTTCACTCAGCACAGGTGCCACTCGGGGAACACTTTGCATTTTCTTAATGAATGCAAAGCACTTTCTGACTGGATGAGGTAAAGAGGCGGGTCAATAACATCACAATCTCCACCTTATCCAATTAGCTAAAACAACATGCCCGATCTTTCGACTATCATCTCACATATAGCCTATGATTTACTAAAGTCTTATCTGGCAATCTGATTAACTAAAAATGGACCCTCAGCCTAGGTACACATCGTAAGGATGGAAAAGATTATTTTCAATGCCATCGCCTCTAAACTGTTATTTTTAGAATGCCTTAATAAATTCTTAATGTTAGATAATTTTTTTGAACTACTGTAAATTATTTAGGCCTAGAAATGTAATGTTACAATAACGTTAAAAAGAAAAAAATAGCTTGTGCTTTATTTTAATTAATTTTATAAATCATATTATAATTATGTATTATGATTGTGCTTATAACAAAAATAAGTTTGACAGGATGCCCAAAATCCTGTGCTACAAATCTGAAAGGGTGACAACTCATATGCTACTTAAAATAATACATAGGTAATCATGGAGCTATATATTTAATGTAGACCTGAACTCATAAAGTGGAGATTTGCAATGTTATAGGGGATATCTAGAAATGTTAATTGTGCCTAAGCAGCAATTTGAAAAAAATGCTTTTTTTGTCTTGAATTCCTCCTGAAAAAAATCAGTGCGCTGTCTGTGCCTTGAGGCCATTATTTCTACATTGTGAGATCATCTAAGGCACTGCTGCCTCTGACTGCTAGTCTCACCAGATTTAGAATGAAATTTGGTGATTTCACTACTGTGCTGCTCACTGTTCTCCTTGCTGGAGAGGAAGTTGTACCTGAGGATCGGCAGTGCAAGGATCTCCTTGCTTCTGCTACATCCATTCTGTGCTTCCTCTACCTCTTCTGCTGCTGCTCGATTATTCCTTCATCTTCATCATCACCGGTCATCAGAAGGGCAACTCTTACACGACAATGCAAATCGCTGCTCCTCTACCAGGAAGGCCGTC
Source organism: Glandirana rugosa (assembly GCA_018402905.1). Classification (NCBI taxonomy): domain Eukaryota; kingdom Metazoa; phylum Chordata; class Amphibia; order Anura; family Ranidae; genus Glandirana; species Glandirana rugosa. The sequence goes on along the minus strand of BLSH010266822.1, from coordinate 227,566 downwards.
TCCACACATAGATAAAGTATGACACTAGGCATGGTAAGTCAGTACTAGGAAAAGACCAGTTGCAGGGAACCTACAGGCAATACTGGTGACTAGTCCTTAGTCCTCTGCTTTTATTTTTTTTAACCACTTACCGACCGCCGACTAGGGTCTGACGGCGACAAGGTGGCTCGTTATCGCAAACCGCCGTCATATGACGGCGGCTGCGATAACTAGTACTGTGAGCACACACGTGCTTCTGAGAGTGCGCTCATGCACTCACTGCGTCCGGGAGGGGCCAGGGAGCGGGTAGGGCAGACTTGATCACCGCCGGCTTCCCGCGATGCCCCCCCCCACTGCAGTGAGAGAACGGAGGTCCGTGTATGCAAACACGGATCTCCGTTCTCATAGAGGGGGGAAGGACTGTGATCATAGGCTTCCTGTATATGGAAACCGTGATCATTCCCTTACCCCACCAGCCCAGCCCACATACAGTTAGAACACACCCAGGGAACACAATTAACCCTTAGAGCGCCCCCTGCAGGTTAACCCCTTCACTGCCAATGGCATTTACACAGTAATCAGTGAGATACTCTTGCCTCTAGGCACAAACGTATGTGCCTGGAGGCAAGAGAGTGACGTCACCCCCCCCCGTAGCGCCCTTCGGCCGCCACTAGTTCAGACGGGATGGGCGAGGGACCGGGGAGGGCCTGCGTCACTCACGTACTCGCGTGAGAGTCTTCGTGCACACACGAGTGTCATGATCAATAGCGTCGGCGGCAGTATACTGCCGCCAAACGCTATTGCTCGGTGGAACAGCGGCAGTCTGGGATCAGCCGCCAGCCATTCACCAATTTTTTTTATTTTCGTCTCCTGATTCCTGATCAGTGGTCATAACGGACATCCAAGGGACGTTGACC
>BLSH010266822.1:163870-174801 GCA_018402905.1 Glandirana rugosa | reverse complement strand
CAAGAATAACAAATGACTGTGATATGCAATATTACAATATTCCAATCAGTAAAAAGAAAACAGAAAAGGAAGGAGAAGCATACAGGAGATGTACAATGTAGAACAATATATTGTTCAGTCGTTAATCACATTACAAATACTTTTTTTTTTTTTTTTTAAAACATACCAAAACAGGTAGGGGAGACTTCCATAGAGAAGGGGGGAACAAAACACCTAAGCTTCTTTCTGAGCAAATATAGTGCATAACTATAATTTTCCCTGGCTGAAAATCATAAGCTAGCTTAGGGCCCAGGACGTAACCAAATAAGCTATGCAACACAATTAAGGAAGAAAGGTGAACAGAGGGGGAGAAGAAAAAACAGAGGAGAAAAGAAAGGAAAGAGTAAAGAGAGAAAGAGGGGGGGGGAGAAGTAGGGGGGGGACTATAATAAGACCTAGGACTGCAGCAGCCTGTCCATCACAAGTTGTGGGGGAGCAAACCCAGGGCTATCTAGCCAATTCTGCCATATGCTATCAAACTTCCCGGCCGCCCCCCGGTGTCTGTATGCCAGCCGCTCTCTGAGGAGAAGTGAGTTAACATACGATACCCATTGGGCTGCTGTAGGTACAGTGGAAGTGATCCAATATCGTGCTAGAAGTTTCCTAGCGAGATACAGTAGTCTAGTAACCATGATGAATATACCTTTTGGATACATCTCAGCGTCCACAGCCCCCAGCACGCACACCAAAGGGGTGAGCGGGATGGGGGTCTGAGCCACCATGGAAACAGTCTGCGCAATATCTGTCCAGTACCTTGTAAGTTTCGGGCAGCGCCAGATCATGTGGATAAAGTCTCTTCTGTGACAGATGTGTCTTTAAGATGAAGATCAAAACTGTCTACGTTACCTGCATTTTCAGTCACTCTCCAGAAAACTGGTCAAAGAAGAAGCAAGAAAGAAAAAGTGCTGATTTCCTTGAATTGTGGAGTTGACAACGAATTCTAAGAACACCGTCTTTCAACAAATCAAGCCCAAGCTTTTCTAGAAGCCTAGATGACTAGACTAAAGCTGTCTTAATCTGGACATACATATTATGAGAAGGGCCATATAACTGTAAAAGAAACTTGTACTTGGTAAAGTTGAAGGGAAAAGAAGAAAAGGCTGACCAGCAATAATGTAGATAGATACAGTCACAGAAATTATGAACGTACTGTGGTAAACTCTGAAGACCCAAACAGAAGATGGATCAGTCTAGAGAAACACAATCTGTGCGGTCACCAGGACTCAACATTAACCTGGGAGCACACATAATAATAATCTTAATATTAATGATAAAAGAAAGATATGATGCAAAACCAGACACCAATGACAGGATGCAGAATTTTATGAGAATTCTTTTTTTTCTTTTATATAGTTACTACTTTATAGTCAATATCAAAGATATACAGAGATCATCTGCATGATATAAAACAAATGAGGGATCCCAGTTAATGAGAGATCAGCATAATTAGCAATAAAACCTTGCAAAATCAAGGAAAAGTTGTCATGATTTGACACCATTTAGGGTAGGTAGTGACAAAATGTGTCAGCAATGTCTGCTGTGAATGTAGTATATTATTTGTACTTCAAAAAGTCTTGTGATTCCCAGACAACCTTTTTTTTCTGCTGCTTGAATTACCTTTAGAATGTTAGTTTCACACTTTTTGAGCTTTTTTTCCATGCACGTTTGAAAGTACGTTTTTCGTGTGTTTTTAGGCTTGAGTTTTTTTGAGGTACCAGGTCGTATCATAACGTTTCGAGACTAGCTCTGTTTACAAGAAATGACTTTATTTATCTACGTTTACACACTATCACCTTCAAAATAGCCCCTTTGCATGGCAATATAGCCCTCCCAGCGGTCCTGCCACTTCTCGAATGTGTCCTGGAAGTCTTCTTTTTGAAGCGTGTCAAGCACAAGTTGCCAATTGGTTTCAACATTTTTGGGGCTTGAGCTCATTGAAGGTCTTCCTGATCTATCATCATCTTCCAGTGATGTTCTTCTGCTCTTGAAGCGTGCATGCCTCTCAAAACACCTCAAATGACTCATTGCAGCATTGTAAACCAAATCATGTCAAATGTCTCTGTGGCAGATTTGCCCAATTTCACACAGAATTTCACATTTGCTCTTCGGTCTGACTTGCTATCCATGATGAAATAGCAGACATGGAAACGCACGTGTTCAAAATAGCACCAGTTGCACAGCTCCTGATGTACACATGACAATGTCTTTTGACACACTGACTTTAAGGTCGGTGCTCCCTGTGACTGTGCGTGCAGCCAGATGTTGGCGTGTTACAAAACTAGCAAGCTTTTTGATACCACCTCATATTTGAAAGCTAGTTACTAAGAGATGGGGAGGCAAGAAATCTTGTGAAAAACACGCTTTCAGGCATTTCTGAGGTGCTCCCATTGAAGTCTATATGGACCAAAAATGCAAAACATAACACCAAGAAGCTCATGAACTTTTTTGAGATTTGAGTGACAAGCTTCAAACAACATCATGCTCAAGTGTGAACAGGGACCACTGAATATAATGGAGATGTTGAGTGTTGAAGCTTCAAGAAACGTAATTCAAATTGCTCAGGTGTGAGTGGATCAGGGATGACAAGACAAGACACAAACATTTGTAAATGCCAACCCTACTTTGGTGCCATCATCTCTTGAGAACCTCTAAATCTAAAAAATAAGAGCTGCTACTGCTGACTTTATTATAAGGAGTACCTTGAAAGATTTACCTTTTAATTGAATGCCCCCTTAAATATAGCAGTGCACTTCCTGATATATGGGGGTGCCTAAGCACTCCTCTGCTTGCAGTCCTATAGCTGTAAATCTAAAGTATGAGACCATCTACTGCGCTGATGCCACTGACTGATAGTCTCGGGACATTTGGAGCAAGATTTGGTGATGTTACTACTGTTCTACTCGCTGTTGTACTTTCTGGAAGCTCTGACATGAGGAAACAAAGTCCTGCTCCTCTACCAAGATGTCAGAAACCAAACACAGTGCAGAATACAGCATGGTAAGTCAGTAATGAGCATGGGCAATACTAGCGACTAGTCCTTTGCCCTCTGCTTGCTTTTTTTGGACACAGCTTATATAGTTCAGTGTGGGCTCTGGGACCTTGTCCTAGGTTAACCCCTTCAGCCCCGGAAGGATTTCCCAGGTTAGGACCAGAGCACTTTTTGCGATTCGGCACTATGCCGCCTTAACTGACAATTGCGCGGTCGTGCGACGTTGTACCCAAACAAAATTTGTGTCCTTTTTTTGCAACAAATAGAGCTTTCTTTTGGTGGTATTTGATCGCCTCTGCATCATTTCTGATCACCGCTATAAACAAAAGAAGAGCGACAATTTTGCAAAAAAAACTGTTTTTCTTACTTTTTGCTAAAATACAAATCCCAAATAAAAATATAAAAAAAAACATTTTTTTTCATCAGTTTTGGCCGATTTATATTCTTCCTCATATTTTTGGTAAAAAAAATTCTAATCGGTGTTTATTGATTGGTTTGCGCAAAAGTGGCCACGTTTACAGATGATAATTAATTTCTGGGGTTTTTATTTTTTGCTAGTAATGGCAGCGATCCGCGATTTTTAGCGGCACTGCGATATTGGGGCGGACATGTCGGACCATTTTGACCCTTTTTTTTGCCCATTGACATTTATACAGCGATCAGAAATGTAAATGTCCACTGATTTACTGTATAAATGTCACTGGCATTGAAGGGGTTAACCTGCAGGGGGTGATTTAGGGGTTAACAGTGTTCCCTAGGCGTGTTCTAGCTGTATAGGGGCTGGGCTGCTATGGGCATAAGAGATCTAACTGATCCCAGTGACAGGGATCAGTAGATCTCCTATGCCCCCACTAACAGAGCGGGGAACCGCCGTGTTTACATTGGCAGTTCCCCGTTCTTTGGCTGTGGCCGCTCATCGCGGATCACCGACGGACATCGGGTCCACCTGACCCGCGGGCACACTCCTCAGGAGTACGGCGGGTGCGAGCGAGCCCCCTAGCGGCCACCCGCAGATCGACGCTTTTTTACGGCGATTTGCGGGACACGTCCACACTGCCGCCGTGAATATACAGTAGGCAGTGTGGAAGTGGTTAAGTAGCAAAGTCAGGATCAGGAACACAGCCATGATGTCCATGCCATTGCATGACAGTTGCCATATTGGTGCCCTCACAGGGTCACCTTAATCTACATTAAAGTGGAAGTAAACCCTCCCATCATTTTCAGCCAAGGAAGCTGCCATTTTGGCCTCTGTTTAATCTTCAACTGACATGATGCTGCACATATGATTGGTTATGACACCAGCCATTGGATGGTTTGACAATTTGGTAGGGAGCACAACCAATGTGGAAGTTACATTTCCGAAATGTTCCAGGAATGTAACTGTTTTTTGAAACTGTTAAATTGATGGGTTTACTTCCACTTTAAAAATAGCTCTTGATAAAATCCAGCTAATATCTTTATAATCTACAGCAGACGATCACTTAGCATTAACATATGATCTTCACATAGGAATTTGATTTTTGACAAGGAGAAAAAAATCTATTCTTCCTGCTAAGCAATGACTTCACAGCAGGTAGGATTACAGAGTCACTAACTCCACAGGCAATACCTTCACCACAATGCTCGTGTTACCAAAGCCTTGTCCTTTCTTCATATGCTCCCTTAGAAGACAGATTAGAGTACTAATGATAGGTGTCAAGCTAACGACCTTTACCAACATACGTGTGGGTCAAACCTCCGCACTCTCTTGCCTAAGTGCAGTGAAGAAAGAAACTGAGGATGTGTCTTGTCAGAATGGATGTTTGCCCCGTACCTAGGTTGGTTCTCTGGGTTGTTAATACAAAGCCAAGCTAGCAGGAGGGATGTAAACCGACAAGGCTTGCACTTTCCCAGTTTCCATTATAAACATCAATGAATAATAACTTCCTGCCATTAGTCGTAATAACGTTCCTCCAGTGCAATGTGCATCCCTTTAGTCTGTGTCCATCAACTGGGCTTCGGTAACAAGGACGTTTGATGCTCAGAGAGAAATAGCAACGGAGAGGAGCTTATTAATATTTTAGTGGCACCGTCACTGCAGCCTCTGTGTTTCTGGCTGTTTACAATCTGCGCTGCCACCAAAGACTCACTTACTCCCTGGTCAGTGTTCTGCAAAGGAAAACATTTCCAGATCCCAGAAACAGAAACTCAACCCGTAAAATATCTCCATATTAAAAGCAGCATGGCAGCAACAAAATACATTTGCAGCCATTATGAATGGGCATTCACCGTATCAAGATCTAATGGTTGACAATATTTAAATCATTTATTTTTTAATAACGGAAGCTGGCATTTTTTACATAATTACATTGATCCACCTTAGACCAATGTAAGTATGTATGTGCCATACTTGTAAGATCACTGTAGTAGGCTAGTGATCTCCACTAGCTTCCATGTCCCTGGTGCTATTCAGAGAACACTTTTCATTATCTCAATAAATGCAAAGGATTCTCTGATTGGACAAGGTGGAGATTGTGGCATTACTGCCCCACCTCTCCACCTCGTCCGATCAGAGAATACTTTGCATTCATTGAGGAAATAAAGTGTTCCCTGAATAGTGCCCATGCTGAGTGGGCTACCTCATATGCTCAGTAAGCAGTAGGACAGCTGCTTGGTATGGGGCTCGGAAGCTAGTGAAGATCACTAGAGTAGAGCAGCCTATTACAGCGATATCCCACAAGTATGGCACATGCATAATTATATAGGTCCAAGCTGGTCCAATGTAACCATCTCTAAATAGTCCATACCTAAATGTCAGCTTTAATTTTTTTTTTTGTGACTAAGGCAAAGCAAGACAAAAAAAATCCTGCTTGGTTTAAAAATGTGCTAACTCCAACCAGGCAACACTGTAAAGTTTAAAGATATCTTAACCTAAAAACAAAAATTTAATATGCTGTAGCTTAACAGCTTAGCTGTGGTGGCTGCACTAGTTTTCTTTTTTTAAAATATGTACATTTTCTGCAAGTGCAGAAAAAAGCTGAAACTCTTGCCAGAATTTCAGGGTCCTTGTAACTTACTGTACAATAAACTGATGTAGCGCTACCACCCGCAGGAGCCACTGGTTACAGGTTCCCCCTATTCCTGCACAGCCAGGTAACACACATTTCAAACTTCCATTCAGACACAAGAAATCAGCCCCTGGGCTTATTTTTGTTGTTTTTAATGGGGATAACAACTTGGATGGGGTAGAGAGGTTATGGGATGCCCAACTTGACTGAAACAACAACTTCCTTCCTATGAACGGAGAAAAGATCTTGGACTGTTCTCCTTGCTAGAGACACCCAGTTTCCTTGGATCAGTGGCAAAGTCCCAGAAGCTCTTAGTCCCCTTTAGAAAATAGCACAAAATGTTGCAAAACTGCATGCTGGAGTATCTCCTCTCCTCTGTAGAACTGCTCCCAGCTCCACTGCATGCAGGTACTACCAGCCCACCTGGCTGCTCCGCAGATCTCCCAGGACAAGGGATAAAAGGGTTAAGCACAGTGCGGTCCTTTAAAAGCTTGTAACCTGACCTGTGGCACTCTCTCCTCATGTGAATCCCTGGGTGTGCTGATGTACTCATTCTGTCCTCCTAGCTACCTGCTGTCCTTAGGCAAGCTTCCTTCTCAAACCAGGCATTGAAAGGATTCTTCCCAGCAAGCCCGAGCCCATTCTGAAGGCAAAGCCCCCCTTGACATAGGGGACCCCTGCCCAGGCGATACACAGCCTCCTCGGCACTCCATCTTCCACCCGACTCTCTTGCTAGCATGGCTCCACCATATTTAAGGGCTGGCCTTGCCACTCTGCTAATGCATTCTGCCTGGGGATTATCCAGGTTCCCCCAAGAATGCAGATTAGCCTTCCTGGCTTCCGCCCACTAACTTCCAGTAGTTTCTAAAGCTTCTAGATCCAGGAGGAGGAACCAGAGACCTGCATCTGTGAAGCCATCCAGCCTGACCTGCAGTAATCCATCCCAATTTAAGACTCCCATAACTTACCATGAGTAATAAATTAAATTTACCTACACTAACACTAGTAGCAAACACTACAGCGTAGCTACACTACACTGATATATCAAACATCTATCAGTGTTCAACAGGATAAAAGAGAGATGGATCTGCACACCAAAAACCAATCAATTTCAAATGCAACAGGAAGGCTTTAGCTCTATCCCCTCCTGAACCTCGCCCCTCTAATGCATTTCCCCCATCATGGGTTTAGTCGTAGACAAATCACATGTTGGGGTAAATGTGTCGGGCAAGACGAGCCTGTGGGGAGCTGCACCCGATGGGGAGTGAATCACCAGGGTTATCTGCTAGTGGAGCTTAGAGCGCTACTTTGTGTGTGTGTTGGATATATCAGTGTTCCCTGCTATCTTCTGTCAAATCATAACTGAGGGGCTTCAGATATTGATGCTTACAACCTTTTTCTTCAATCCCAAAAATACCAAAATTAGCCACACCTCCTTCCAAACTGACAAGACAACAATCATTCTTTCTTTGGAGTCAAAGAGCCATAGCAGCCATTTTATTTTCAATACAAACAAAACAGAAAAAAATCCTTCCTGATCCCTCGAGAGACAATTGGATATTCCCTGGATCAACTTTACCTATATATATTAGTATCCAGTTATATTATGTACATTTAAGAACAAATCCAGGCCTTTTTTAAATCAATCTACTGAGCTGGCCACAAACCCCTCTGAAGGGAGTCTATTCCACATTTTCAGAGCTCTTATTGTGAAGAAACCTTTCCGTATTAGGTGATTAAATCTCTTTTCCTCCAGAGGTAAAGGGTGTCCCTTGTCCTCTGCAATGACCTAAAAGTGAATAACTCACCACCAAGTTCACTATATGGACCCCTTATGTATTTATACATGTTGATCATATCCCCCCAATCTTCTCAATAGAGAATAACTTCAGTTCCTCGAATCTTTCCTCTTAGCTGAGCTCCTCCATGCCAGTTTGGTTGCCCTTCTCTGCACCCAGTTCCCCGATATCCTTCCACTTTAAGGGAAGGTGACTCCCCCGACATTCCACAATTGGCATGTCATTTTTTTTGGAGGGGGGGGACCGGGGACCCTGTTTTCACAGGGTCCCAGGTCCACGTCCTCTCCTGGTGCCGCGGAACCGGAAGGAAGTTCACTTTCCCTCCGTCCCTCTGGGCGATCTTCTGGGACACATCACAGGTCCCAGAAGATACGCCGAGCCATTCACAGAGTGCAGCGCGACTGAAGCCAAAGCCGGATGCCCACACCTGTGATGTTGGCGCCGTAGATAAGGAGGGGGAGAAGAGCGACACTGCAGGTGGCTGCATCGCTGGAGCCTGGGACAGGTGAGTGTCCGATTACACTTTTTGTAGTTGCTGACTTTTAATACGGTGGACCTCCACTTTAACCCCTTCTCTCTGAATTCTGTCTTTTAGCCAGTTTTCTATCCATTTACAAACTGATCTTTCCAAGCCTGTAGACTTTACACATTAGCCGTGTGTGGGGAACTGTGTAAACATTAGCCGTGTGTGGGGAACTGTGTCAAACGCTTTTGCAAAATCCAAGTATACCATGTCCACAGACACCCCTCTGTCCAAGGTTTTACTCACCTTCTCAAAAAAAGAAATCAGATTCCTCTGATGTCTGTCTTTCATGAATCCATGCTGACTGTTGCTTAAAATATTTTTTTCCAGTAAGAACTCATGTGGTATTTTATTAAACTCTCCAGTATCTTCCCAGCTATAGAAGTTAAACTAACAGGTCTATAGTTACTTGGTAAAGACTTTGATCCTTTTTTAAATATGGGCACCACATTGGCCCTACGCCAATCCAGTGGTACTATTCCAGTCATTAATGAGTCCCTAAAAATTAGAAACAATGGCTTTGGAATGACAGAGCTCAATTCTTTTAGGGTCCATGGGTGGATGCCATCTGGTCCAGGTACTTTATTTACCTTTATTCTGTCTAAATTTTTCTGGACCATATAAATTTTGAGCCTTTGGGGATGTGTCAATACCATTCCTATTATGGATATGAGATCTCCCATGCTCCTTTGTATACACAGAGCTGAAGAAAGCATTTAATAAATTTGCCTTCTTTTTGTTCCCGCCACAAACCATTGCTAAAAGGACCACATTTTAAAATAAGGAAGTGGGAAGGAGACAAGAGGAGGCTCTGGGAAGGCAAAATAAAATTGTCCAAGTAAGGTACTACTGATCTTAAGCAAGAACCTTCCTCCTACCAGGCACTTGGACACACCCAAAAGAGAAAACCAAACACTCCCAGCGCTCAGTGGTTCGCCTCAGGGGGATGGATAAACAGGTGACACACCACATAAACGGCGCAATGCTAGGTGGATGCAGCCCTCCTCAAATAGGGGTATCCAATGCAGAACTACAAAAACAAAAAAGGGAAAGCACAAACTCTTGGTGCATTACCTGAGTAAAAAGGTGTTTTAATAAAAAACAATAAAACCAATAAAATGCATATTCACAAAGGTACAGAGGTAAACAGCATGTAAATGGGAAGAAACCAAATGCTTCAACAACCTCACATTACAAGCACACTGATACGTGCTGCCAATACAACCAGATAAGTGCCTTTTTCCTTTATTTAAAGCCAAACTTAATTAACATGAATCACTACGCCTCTTCTAAAAGCCACGGTCATAATCACTTTCCCTTTAGCTGCCCTTACATGTCTAGGAACTGTTCTGGGGAGCTGCCTATGGTGGTAACCATGGCCCCATCTATAGATACAGTGGATGAGTGAGCATAGTCACCCTAAGACAAGAAATGTGTTAGTCACAAGATCATTGAGTAAAAATAATGGGAAAAAATGAAACTAATGCAGCTACCACATCTAAGGACTGATAAACTGCAATTTATTAGATGTTTGTTTTGGGGTTCAATTAGGCTTCATACGCATGGGTGTCTGGGGTGGTATAACATGAAATGCAGGCATATATCCCCATCACACACTATTTATTGTAACCAATGCCAAAACTAAAGAAAATTTCTGGATTAATTAAAGCTGTTCTAAAGAATAAAGTTTTTTTATCTTCATGAATGAAGGTAAAAAACCTTTTGTGTGCAGCAGCCCCAAGCCCCCTCTAATACTTACCGGAGTCCCACCTTGATCCAGCAATGTAGACGAGAGCCTCAGCTCTCCGGGTACTCTCCCTCCTCATTGGCTGAGACAGCAGCGGCAGCCATTGCTGTCCATCACAGCCAGTGAGCCACTAAGAAATGAGAGTGGGTGGGCCGAGCCGTGGCTCTGTGTCTCTGTGTTCTCTAGGGAACCTGAGAAAAGGAGCTGCTCTGTGCAAAACCACTGCACAGAGGGGGTGAGTATAACATGTTTATAAAAAAAAAAAAACCCTTGTGTTTAATATCACTTTAATATATGAAGTTGCCTTTAAAATGATGATGACTCCTTGCAGCCAGTTGACACCTTTTACCCCTTACCTTTTCTTTTGTAATTAGGTTAATATAATTATATGTGTCAACGTACAACATCATTAATCACTAACAAAGTGATGAAACTTTTCGTTCGAAAGTTCTCTAAAAGGTTAAGACACTCCAGTTCATCATAACGAACTGGACTTCTTCTCCAATATAATGAACCTTCAGGTAGACCTACTATATTAAACGCCCATTTTTAAGACCAGAAGGTTCTCTATCGACCAAGTAAGAAACCAGATGACGCACATTGGAAACGACAGTCGATGGTGTCCCCTTACATCCGTCCCTTTACACGATAAACTTCCCCAGTACAACCGACAAAAGGTTTTCTTTTCCATTCCCCATTTTCCACAGTTGACCGACGTTCCTCAGTAGTAGTAAAATTTCCGTTGAAGTATATAATTTCACTATAATTTGTGTTCCCAAAAAAAAAA